>VNJO01012142.1:0-46325 GCA_008042535.1 Drosophila tani | reverse complement strand
GGGTATTATAATTTTGACCAGATGTTTGCAACGCAGTGAAGGAGGCATCTCCGACCCCATAAAGTATATATATTCTTGATCAGCATCACCAGCCGAGTCGATCTAGCCATGTCCGTCTGTCTGTCCGTCTGTCCGTCTGTCCGTCTGTCGGTTTCTACGCGAACTAGTCTCTCAGTTTTTGAGCTATCGAGCTGAAATTTTCAGCATAGTCTTATTTCTTTAGCACGCAGTATATATGTCGGAACGACCGAAATCGGTCCACTATATCATATAGCTGCCATAGAATCGATCGGTCCATTTATATGAAAATGTAAAATTCTACATGTAAAATGTAAAATTTACAAAATTCGATGTTTTTTCAACATTACTAAAATGGTTCGATTTTCAATGATCCAATTGCAGACTGCAAGGGTATACCAACTTCGGTTTACCGAAGTTAGCTTTCTTTCTCGTTTTTTTTAATTTTTTGGAAGGGGCTCCGTTAATAGATAATTACCAAATGTTGTTTAAGAAATACAATTCACTTGACCCACCTCTGGAGTTTCCGCCTCCGGAGCCGTCTTAACGCTCAGGCTGTAGTACCCAGACGAAGGCCGAGCCAGGCCATTTGTTCCCACGCGCTTAGCACCAGCCAGGCCAGGAGCACGCAGACCGCTGACCAACTTGGGCACCTTGAACACCGAGTCGTCCTGAGAGGCAAAAAAAAAGAAGAGTTGGCAAGGAAAACGAAATTAAAGTGTCCAGTAGGATAGACTCACCTCCTGAGGCCCGCGCAGTCCGCTCATCAGCTTGCTGGGCTGCGCTCCAGGTCGACGCAGGCCACCGCCCAAGCTGGGCCTGGGCAGGGCTCCCGCTGCCGCTCCAGCACCAATGCCGCTCAATGTGGAGGACAGATTGTGGAACGACTTGGACTTGATGCCCATGGGACTCTTTAGCTCTCCGCTGCCACCGCTGGCCGGAGGCGCTGCCACAGTGATGGGCATGGTGGCAGCGGCTGGCGTGGCATTCAGGCCGGCTCCGGCGGACGTGGCCTTGCTCACCGTGGTGAACTTCTGAAGACCACTGATGTAGCGCGGTCGAGAGAGGGAACGGGGCGCTTGCGCTGGCGCTGGTTCCGCTGTTGCCTCCTGCTGCAGCATGGGTCGTCGCTGGAGCAGGCTCTTCTCCTTGGGCTTCTTGTAGGTCAGATAGTTGCTGGCGCTGCTCTCCGGCTTTTGATCGCGACGCGAGAGGCGACCTGGTGGCGGTTCCACTGGCTCCTGCTCCTGCTCCGGCTGAACTTCTTCCTCAAACTGCTGCTGCTGCTGCTGATGTTCCTCCTCCTCCTGTGGTTGCTGCAGCTCATCGTCTATACAAGGCACTATAATCTCCGACTGCAGGCGCATCTCCTTCGAAATCTTGATGGTCTTGAAGCGCTCGCGATCTCGCTCCCTTCGCTCCGCCAGCTTGTAGCTCGCCGGATCGATCTCTGACCTTGGCGGCTCTTCCGCTGGCTCGGGATCGGGCTGGGGTTCGGGGGGCACTGGGGCCTCTCGCCGCTGGACAATGAACGAGGCGGAGTTGCAGCTGGCCGAGCTGCCATTGCTGCCGTGCATGGCGCTCAGGTTGACATCGTCGTAGAGCCGACTGCGACGGCTGAGCAGACGTTCGCCGCCGCCGCCGCTGCTGCTGCTGTTGCTGTTGTTGCTCTTGCTGGAGTGGCTCTGGTCGAGTGAGGGTGGAGTCTCCACCTTCTCGGCCGGGGACTGATGATGCTGCTGCTGCTGCTGCTGCTCCTCCCGTTCCCGTTCGCTTTCCCGCTCCCGCTCTTCCTCCGCCTCCGTTGGCTCCTCCCGATGGTGAAAACGCCGCCTGATGGTGTCCAGCGACTTTTGCATCTTCAACTGGTGCTCGCTCATCGTATTCACCTTGCCCAGCTCGGCGAGCATGTGCTCGAACTGCTCCTCGTCGCCCTGCTGGGCCAGCATCTCCACCTCGGCCTCGGCCAGGTCCATCACGCACTGCATCTGCTTGTGCTGCTCGGACATCTGCAGGCTGTAGGTGCCATCCAGCGGCTGTTCGATCTGCTCCAGCAGCTCCATCGTATCCAGCACGAACTTTTCGCCGTTAAAGGGAGCGGCGGCCGCTACTCCCGCTCCTGCCCGCTCGAAGGTGTTGTTGTGTGGCTGGCGGCCGAGGCTCTGCATGGCCTTTTGCGGCGTGGTGCCCACAATGGGGGAGAGGTTCATGTCCACGTGCCCCTTCAACGTGGGCGTGTAGCCCGGCTTGTTGTTGTTATTGTTATTGTTATTATTATTGTTGTTGTTGTTGTTGTTGTTGGGGTGAAAGTGCGAGCGCAAGTTGGTGGTCAGCGGCGTGGACTCCATGGTGAGCAGGGGAAGCTTGCGATCCACGTTCTCGGGCGTTTCGCAGCGTGCCTCGGGCGTATTGCAGCCCTCGGTGTAGGTGGTGTTCATCTGGCGCGCCGTCAACAGCTGCGTCTCGTCTGCACCGCCGGCAGCGGGCCTCTTGAAGGTGGCATTCCCATCCAAGGGCAGGGATCGATCGGCATCCGCAGGCAGAATGGAGGCCGTGAGGCTGTCCACCAAATTGAAGGTTGTATCGCCGATCATCTCCTCGCTCAGGATGAGGGTGCGCTGCAGGGCGGGCAGCACCACAGGGATGGGATTGGTGGACATGCTCTCGGTGCTATTGTCCATGGTGCTGCAGCCGGAGGCAGTCTTGCTCAACGTCAGCGATATCTCGTCAATCTGCCCAATGTGCGAGTCCTTAATCAAGGTGCCATCATCCTCGCACATGGTCAGCGATTCCAGCGCCTTGCGATCCCTGATCATGTCGCTGAGCGTGTAGCCCGCCGTGGCCGTCTGGTTGTTGGTCAGCGTGGTGGTCAGACTCGGCTGCTCCTGCTCCAGTCCAATGGTGGACTGTAGGAAGTTGAGGTTCGTAAAGTCGGCGGAGGTGATGAGCGAATTGTTCATCCGTTCCGTGTTCATGGAGGAGCAAATGGAAGACGGCGGAGAGGTGTCTTGCAGGAAGGATTTGTGCATGTTTGTGGTGACCAGGCCGCCAATTTCCAGCTGAAGCATACCAGGAGGGGTGCCGGCACCTGATCCCGTCTCCATTCCAGCTCCATTTTGGCTCTGCATGGGGATGGGAATCTTAATTAATTAATTAACAGTTTAAATTGAGTAATTTTACTTACGAAATCCAGGTTCCGACGCTTGGGGCGGGTGAAGGTCTTCGAGTTGTGTTTGTAGGCTTTTGGGAAATAAAAGTTAATAAAGAAATTTAGCCTCTTCAGGATCGGGCTTATGGACTTATGGCGACTTATTAATCTATGGTCTTAGTCTTAGTGTAAGCTTATATCTATGACTGGTTGGTAAATCCTTTGAATCGGGATTTATAGGTCTCCGAAGAGCACTTCCTCGTCGATGACCAGAGCGTCATCGGTCCACAAGGCTGAGTCAATCTCCTGCTCCAAATCTTTGTCGAGATCGAGTGCCAAGGCATTGCTGGTCACCAGCGGCGTCATTTTCACCAGCGGCGGCATTTCTACGATTGGCGGCGGCATTTCTACGCGTGCCGGCGGCATTTCTACGAGAGGCGGCGGCATTTCTACGCGTGGCGGCGGCATTTCTACGAGAGGCGGCTGCAGTATCTCCTCACGCTCCTCGGTAACCAGTGCCATCTTGGGCATGGACAAGCTCAGCTCTTCCACAGGATCCACAGGATCAATAACTAAATCAGGTCCAGCTGTAGATTCCTCCTCATCATTTGAGAAATAAGTGAACGCTTCAGGCTCCTCCCCTTTTATTGGAACCCTTGGCGGCCGAACATGGATGGAACCCTCTAGCTTCCCCCAAGGAGAAATGATGCTCAGCAAGTCGTTGGCTATCAGCCAGCCAGTTTGACCTTCGGTTCGGCGCAGCACAAAGGTACGCTGAAAGTGTCGTTGCTCCCATCCCAGGGAGGATGAGGACTGCTCCTTGAAGAAGCCCGTCAGCGTTAGGATGCGCAGGCGGGCGGTGAAGACCAGAATGTCCACACTGGCCCTTTTGATAGCCGTCTGCATCCGGGGAAAGCGTCCCAGGGCTTGGATCAACGCCAAGGTGCCCACTTGAAGCTTGGCATTGCGCGCGAACGGAGAATGGAGGCTCTGATGGTTGCGATTGTACAGGCCGTAGACCTTCACGTGGCCCAGCTGCTTGGGAACGCTCACCGAGAAGGCGGCCTGAGGGTCGTACAAGTGCGTCAGCTGCTGACGCTGGGCGGGATCGTCAAAGCTGGCATAGTAGCAGCCGACGAACCGTTGGGCGAACTCAAGGGCATCGGAGCCAGCTCCGCCGCTCTGCAATTTCTGGAATTTCGGCAGATTATCCATCACGCGAACTTTGGACTTCGACTGCACGCAACCATGGATGTCCTTCAGCTGCGGCAGGACTGCTCGAATGTCATCCGACTTCAGCTTGGACACTTCATTGCCTGTGAGCACCAGGGTCTTGATGCTCAGCTGGCTCAGGTACTTCAGCTCTCCCAAGTCATTGATCTTGTTAGCGCTGATATCAAGGCGCTCCAGGGCGCTGAAGTCAGCAGCGGTGATGCCAGCAAAGGCCTTCAGGGAGCACAAGTAATTGTTTGCGAGGACGATGCCGGTCACAGCGGGCTGAAGCTGTCGGCGAGCCAACATTAGTACTCCTTCCAGGATCTTCATCACGTGCAGTGGACAAAAGTGGTTCGCCAGGTTTTGATCGGAGTGGAGCCTAGTTAAATTCAGGGTTCCAGTCGCGGGATCGTACCGACCAAGCAGTGCAGCCTCCACTGCTTTCTCGAAGTCTGCCGAGAATTCTATGAGCGGAAGTCCCACCGAGACCTGGACCTCAATTCGCTTGCATGTATACACTTCCATTACTTCTTCTTGCAGCCGCCTGAGCCGATTGGCCAAGAGTTGCGAATCTAAGAAAAACTCTGCCCGATCGTCGTTGTCCGCCGGTCCGCTGCGCCTGTAGTTGAAGATGTCCACCTGCAGCGGCACCAGGACCCAATTTAGGGCCATGTGAATGGCCGCATCGGACATGCCGGCGCACTTGGCCAAGGCCACTGTATACCAGCCGGTGACGGTGGCAGGGACCTGCTCCGCCGCCGCACGAGAGATCGACTCCTTCAAGCGGCCCACATCCGAAGTTGTAACCATATTGCGCACGCACGCCGCGAGTTCTCGACGCTCCTGCAGGTTCTTGCGCAGATCGTTGAGCGGCAGTTGGGACTGAGGCTGCGCCTTGAATGTGATGCCCAGGCGTTTGCCCCCATCATTGGGCTTGATATTTTCCAAAACTCGCATCGTGTCACTTGAGTTTTAACGATGAAAAAGCGTACAACTTCGCGGAGTCAAACGCAAACTACGCAGTGGAAAATTCTTAATGGCGCGGACTTTTTACCGTTTTAGCAGTGCTGTTAAGGGGCAGCGGAACAGGTGGAGTTTTGCAACACTTGAACGGAAAATAGTTCCAAAAAATTGCAGGGCGCCGTCACAAGTGCATGTTATATCAGTGATTCGTGATTTTGTGAGGATTATATTTTAATAGTGCCTGTTAGTTAACTTTTTTTTAACCTTGTTGAGGTCCACCCTAATCCGGAGACTTCTCAAAACAAGTTTATTGAGAACAATAATTCAAGTGTTTGACGGAAACTATTTAAAGTGATAAAACTACATTGCATTCGGCTCTGCAAATAACTTAAGCTCCTTTTCTTACATTACTTTTGCAAAACCTTATCTATGATATATTGTATATATGCAAGTAAAACTTTTAGTCATCAAATATTTAGTATAGGATGGCAATCGTTAATAGTATGATCAATCAATATATAGGAAGAGCTTCTTCTCTCACCAGTTACATTCATACCAGCTACCAGGTACCATTATCTAAAAAAGAGCGCTTGGCGTGACCACATTGTGAATGCATTAAGTCACCTAATCGATATTTGATCCTCGGATCCCCAGTTCGATAATTGCTACGCAGATTGGAAGTGTTTCACGCACCGCTTAATTGACTTTCGCTGGCTGGGCAGGAAGTAAATCGGATTTATATAATGCTCACTTATTATGCGAGATTCTTGCCATATTTGCATAGCCCGTTTTCTGTGACCGTACCACGCACAGCTGTTCGCGTCCACTGTAATGCGAGTGTGTGCGTGTGTGTGTGTGTGAGCTTGATTAATTACCGTAACAATAACATTGGCGCTGCTGGCCACTTATGGCCACAGCCACTTGGCAGACAACAACGGTAAGTACGGTCTCCTGCCCACATACGACGCGAACTTTGTCAACGTAGTCGCCGCCGCCGCCGCTGCCACCAGTTTAACCCAAATTTGTTTTTTAGAAAGCGCAACTGCAGGCCCAACTGCAAATGTGTGTGTCTGCATCGGTATGTGTGTGGAAAGGCTTACCCTCATTGTTGTACGGCAACTGTGGATGCAGTTGCAACTGCTGCGTCTGATTATTCGATTTCCACTGCTGCAGTATGTTGGAGACATCATCGTGGGTCTTATCCGCCAGAAATCTGTGAAGGAGTACGAGTACCCAAAGGTACCATGCATGAGTATTTTTAGCATTGATGTGCCTGTGCGGAGCCAGCAGAAGCAGAAGCAGCAACAGCAACAACAACAACAGAGGCAGCAGCAGCAAAAACAAGGGTGCATCACTCACATATATGAATCATCCTTTAGTGCCTCATCGATGTCCAGGATATCCATGTCCAGCAATGGGAGAAACTTTATGCTTAGCTTAAAACACTGACTATGTAATCCTAAATCATTGCGAGAAACGACAACAAAAAGACCTTCGCTAGTTTGTCTGTTTGACCAATACAAGATACTAATTTTGCTCAAAGCTGGTAGAGAGGAGCGATATCTCGTGACTTGTCACGATTATTTTTAAGCGATGACTGTGACTGTGAATAACGAATGTGTAAGCAAATGAATCAGATCATCACAAGAAAATATTTATTATATTTATAACACAAAGTAAAAAAAAAAAAAAAACTGAGAAAATTTATAATTTATAAGGATAATAATTCTTAGCATTACATAGGGTACATAACAAGTGGAAGATCTGAAATAACTTATGTTCCCAGGGTAAGCCAGCTGAGATATGAATTTTTTATTAATTATAATTGAAATAATTATTTTATATTATTTATTATTATAATTTTATGATATTTTATAATTGTGTAATTTTTGTTTACTAATATTTCTTTTAAAATAGTCACAGTTTCGATAAACAGTTCCCAGTTACTCGGTGAATAGAGATGCGACACGAAACGATACCTACTATCGCATATTCACGCACAGCTGACAACCCTGTTCAAGAACGTTCACATTACCTTTTTGGCAGGAAGGTGGCCACAATTTATAAACTTTTTGAAATTCCGGACATCTTTTGCTCCTGGGACATCAACATCACAGAAAATGGAAAGATCGGACGGGGCCAGCTTGGAGAAGAACTGCCGGGTCTGTGCCGGCCACTCAACGATACTGGTGGACCCCTTCTCCACAGAGATCTCCGATCCGCCGATTTCGGAAATGCTCAACTCGATTTTGGCCGAGAAGTGCCGCGTCAACCGGGATGCTCTGCCCCAGAAAGTCTGTCCCGCCTGCCTGGTGGCCGCGCAACAAGCTTTCCACTTCAAGCTCAAGTGCGAGGAGAGTTATCGTTACTTTTCCGATCTGGTCACGATGCCCACATCCGACAACTTGGTCCAGGGAAGGAGGCGTGGGAGGAGAGCTGGAAAAGAGCCTCGTGTTACCTTCGAAGTGGTCGGATGTGAGGACCCGCTGGACACCACAGAGCTGCAGGAGCCGGCGAAGGAAGACGATGGACCAGTTGTGAAAGATGATATCGATTCCGAGCCAATGGAGAGTCCGTCCGAGGTCGTTACAGAGCTCCACGAAGTGCTAGAAAGTATGTATCTACTAGATGTTAGCCAACAGTCCTAATTATTCATCTTAATCTTAATTATTTCAGTAAGCCTCCATAATAATATAAAGACCGAGGTGGATGAGATGTCCAACGGGGTTTCAGTCGAGGCTGCGGACGAAAATGACGAAAAAGAGGACGAGGAGGATGACGACGACGAGGAAGATGAGTGGTCTGGTGGCTGGACCGAAGACGAAGAGGAGCCCTGGATGCCCAGCGATTCAGAGACCAAGCCGGCGACTCCCGGAAAGGATCTATCGCTGCTGTGCACCGAATGTGGATTGACCTGCAAGTCGCACAAGTTGCTGTCCAGGCACATCCTGCGTCACAGACAGCAGGAGGATCCACAGCGACCGCATCTGTGCGACTCCTGTGGCCGGGGTTTCAGGACCAAGTCGCAGCTGACAATCCATACGCGCAGACATACGGGAGAGCGACCCTTCAAGTGCACCATCTGCCCAAAGACGTACACCCACGGGCCGACGCTCAAGATGCATATGCTGACCCACGACGAGAAGAAGGCGCACAAATGCTTGGACTGCGACAAGTCCTTCTACAGCATCTCCAACCTGAGGGCCCATCAGCGATGGCATTCGGGCGACCGACCGTACCAGTGTCCCGACTGTTCCCAGACCTTCACCAAGAACTCGGGCCTGAAGCTCCACCGACGCCTGCACACGGGTGAGCGACCGTACAAGTGCCACCTGTGCGACCAGGCGTTCGTCCAAAACCATCATCTCGTCACCCACTTGCGCGTCCACAACGAGGATCGGCAGTTCAAGTGCCCCGACTGCGACAAGTCGTTCTTTGAGAAGTCCAACATGAAGAAGCATCAGCGCACCCATTCCGGCGTCAAGCCATTCATGTGCGAGGAGTGCGGCGCCGCCTTCTCGCACAACCATCACCTGAAGAGCCATGTCCGCGTCCACACCGGCGAGAAGCCCTACAAGTGCGAAGAGTGCGGGAAGCGATTCTGCGCGAATCAGTCGCTGGAGAAGCACATTATCTGGCATGCGGAGAACCCGGATCGCGCCTACAAGTGCTCCAAGTGTCACAAGAGCTTCGACACGCACCAGGGTCTCCGAGCACACGAGAGGAAGCACCGGAATCCAGATGAGCCAACGCTGCACCAATGTCCGCATTGCGATGTCAATTTTGCCCTCAAAAAGACCCTGGACAAGCACATAAGCAGTCACAAGATTAGGCCCTACCCATGCTCGCAATGCTCGGAGGGCTTCTTCTCCCAAAAGAGCTACACCAAGCACCTGCGGCTGCATAACCTCAAGAAAAAATAGTACATTTTCATTAAGAACAAGAATCTGTGGAGTTTTATCACATCATCATTGTCACCCATGTGCAAAAGATACCTTTTAGGAAATTTACTTTCATTTGTAAGCAAATAAATGAAAACCAGAGAGTTTCCATTTGTTAGTTTTACGTAAACTTAAGTATTCAATTAATTTCATAAAAACATGTACATATTAAAAAAAAACACAAAAAAACAAGAGTTTAACCTTTCTACGCGTTGTCTTAAAAATATACTCAAGTACTATATAGTATAGATTTTATTTTAATAGTATAGTTTTTATACTCTATAGTTTCAGTAGTATATTTTCGAGAACTATTTTTATACGGTTCGTACATCGAAAATTCAATAACATATTAGCTGGAATTTAGTGCATTTATCTTTGCCGCGTTAGTGATTTTCCTCCAGGCTTGGTGCAGATTAGTATAATTTTTATACTCTCGTAGTATCAAAACAAGACATATTTAATACTAAAGAGTATAGAATTCATGTAAAAATAGTATAGTTTCTATGCCGTTTTTTTTTTGGGTGTAGTATTGCTTTCGTAAGAAAAGTAAAAACGCAGCTCTGCGATATATTTGCAAGTTTATTGGTAAGTTATGTTTTATTTAAACAATCTAAAATTTCATTGTCCGTTCAATTAAGGCAAGTTTTGTGTCTGTTGCACAGTTTTTTGTGTTC
This sequence comes from Drosophila tani, assembly GCA_008042535.1. Taxonomy (NCBI): domain Eukaryota; kingdom Metazoa; phylum Arthropoda; class Insecta; order Diptera; family Drosophilidae; genus Drosophila; species Drosophila tani. The sequence goes on along the minus strand of VNJO01012142.1, from coordinate 36,366 downwards.
TGTCTTCCTATTGCCAGCATAATGAATAATTCTTTAATGCTATCAACATAAATGCCTTGCTCTTACACATTACTTTCTATTTTTTTCGCTTACGTACAGATTTTGATTTTGATTTTCCTTTTTGATTTATGATTTATGAGAAAGGAGGAGGCTTTTCAAGCCCCGCTCCTGAAAACTAAAGGCGCGATATGTTTCCATTTTTTTTTGATTATCAGTTAACAATTAAAGGCACCCAAAACGGACCCAACAAGTAGTCCTGGTAGAGCTTCTTCAGCTACTTGGCGGGTTACTTGTGAGGTCCATAAGTGGGGTTGATTTTTAAAACAAACTCTGGGTAAAAATAAAGTAGAGAGACGCTGCTTAAACATAGGTACGAGTATGGTTAAGATTACATTAATTACAGGTAGGTACAATAATCATATCGAATATGCGGTAAGTATTTAAAATTAATAAAGCGTAATTAGATAGATTTCACTACGAACAGAAGATGAAGAAGGGCGATGATGCTTCAGCTTCGGTATACAAATAACAATTAAGTACAATTCCTCTCCTCCGCTCCGATTTGTGTGTGTGTGTTTCTTTGTTTATAAATATAAATATTAAAAATATATAGCTTCGCTCCTGGCCAGGCCTACATCAAGAAGATGAGGGTGGCGTACACCTTCCAGCGTGCGGTGAGGTTCGGCATCCAATTACCGCTGAAATAAGCTCCAGAGCTTGTAGCTGGACACGCGCTTGGCCAGATTGGCGGCGGCACTGCTTGGCGGCGAGGGGGCTGATGATTCGGTGGCCAGCGCTCGCCGGTTGTTGATCAGCTTGGAGCGCATCTGCTCGTCAATCAGCTCCTGCATGTCCATCTGCCACTGCTCCAGCTGCTGCGAGAGCTCCACCTTCTGCTGGATGGACTCGAGCAGCTGGCTGTTGGCCTGCATCAGCTCCACCCGCGTCTTGGCCAGCTCCACCTCGGCCTTGGTGCGTCGCCCATTGGCCGCATCTCGCTCCGTCTGCGCCTTGGACAGCAGCTCATCCCGATCCGTGGTGTCCTCGAGGTCGCCACGCGCCTGATCGCGCTCTTCCTTCACATTCTGCAGCTCCACGTCCGTCACCGTGACCTTGGCCTCTAGCTGCTGGATGAGCTGGTGGCTGCGCTTGATCTCGTCCTCCTGCTCGAGTACCAGATTGCGCGTCTGGTCCAGCATCTTTTTGAAGTTGCCCGCATCCAGGTTGAGCAGCAGCCGGGTCAGCTCGTCCGACATGGCCGACAGCATGCCCTGGCGGAACTCGATGGCCATGTGTCCATCTTCGTTGCGCTCTGAGCTCGAGATGGTGTTGTCCATCGACTCCAGCTCCAGAGATATGTCGGAGTTAAGACCTGTCGAGGAGTTAGGGATTAAGGTTTGTTCTAAGCTGATCTATTGGTAATTTGACACCCACCTGAGTCGTCGTCGTGGCTCACTTTCAGCGAGTCCACAAGGGACTTAAGTTGTATGTAGACGGATCTGGCCTCGACCCACATATGGTTGGGCTTCCCCGTTTCCGTGTAGCTGCCATCGTCCTCGTCGCACTCCATTTCGAACTGCAGACTCTTCTTGCCCGGCGTGCTCGAATTCGTATCCTACGGATGGCGATTCCAAAATAAAGTCGTTTGGAAATATTAATATCTATTTCTGAGCTTCGAATACAGACTGATGTTAAAGGAAAAGTATTAATATGGTTGATAATTTTTTGAATTTGTATTATTTTGACGAATTTAGCAGAGTTTTTGTTAGTTATCCTTGAGGAGCGCTTAATGATGGGTTAGTATATGGAGGAGCTGTAAGAAATAAAAGATAGGGACAACTTACGGCACCCAAACGTTCACTGAGTACATTGTTTTCGCGCTGGGAGCGTTCCAATGCTTGTAAGGTGGTCTAGAAAAAAGGAGATGGAAGTATTAAAAATGATTATAAATAACAAAAAAAAAAAACGTTGGAGTAATTACTGAGGCACTCGTAGTTAATTTAAATCGAAATTATATTTTAATAACATGAAATCTCTTGACTAAAACTATAGCTGGGTACTACAGAAATCACTAGGGTTTTTTAAATCACTAAAAAATGGTGTCCAAAACTAAGCTACAATATTTGGCACCGTTAAAAAAACAGATTTACACAGAATTTGGTAGCTAAATAATTATAATTTTATTGCATCTTTTAAGACTAATTTTTAAGGGGATTCAAAACAGTAGTGATTCTAATAAGAAATATTCAGGGATGCCACAGAAATCGCTATAGATTTTAGATAATTTAAAATGGCGTCTAAAAGTATGCTACGAAATTTAACATCTTAGAAATTAAAAAGAAATATTGACTGGGAGGGTTTTTTAAATGTTTTTTTCTGACTCTTTTTAGCTTTGTTTAAATAAATTTAAGATCTATTAATTTTTAAGGATCTGCTAAAACAATCACTAGGGATTTAAAATTTATTATAAATGCGTCTAACAAAGTAAGCAACAACAAATTAAAGGTACCAATTTCAGTGAAAATTTGCTCTTTCTTTTATGAAATAACATTTCAGTGATTTTCAAACCTTAGTGATTTTTGTAACACCCCTAAATAATCTAAAGCCATTTTTACAATAAAATAAGAGAAGCCAAAATAAATGTTATTTCTACAATTTCAAGTTCAAGTATTTAAAGTATGACTTTCCTTTTTTCATTAAATATATCTTTAAATCTTTTTGCCAATTTGTTGCTGTTTGAAACTGATTAGATTTCATTCAATAAATTTCCTCAAATCATCGCTAATGAAACCGTGTTAGTTAATATTTATAGAATGGAGTTTAGTCTTGGCGCAAAATCGGAGCAAAAAGAAAGTCGTTGCCGAGGAGATAAACTTGGCAGTGGCACCCGAAAAACTGCGCAGTTGGCTCCGTTGGCCCATAAATAATCTTCATTTGGTGGGTAAATCACGATTCCGTTGACGCGACGTGATAAAGCCAATTCTTCTGAGTTTCCTCCACCTCCACTCACTCTCTTTCTCTTGGCTGTTCTGGCTGACTTACCTCTAATTTGGTTTCCTGCTCGCGGGCATGGCGCTCCAGCATGTGGATGCGGTCGGAGGCCTCCTCCAGAGATGAGGTGAGGCTCTCCTTTTCCTCCTGGGCGTGCTGCAGGCGCCGCTCCAGCTCCTGTCGCTTGCCCGTGGTGAGGTTGAGTTCTGTTTTGATGGACTCCAGGCTGTTGACATGTTCCTGGAGGAAAAAATTGAGAAATTATCAACTCTCATCTCATTTTTCCAGTAAATATTGTAAAACCCACCTGCAAGCTGCTATTCCTGTAGTGATACTGGTCCTTCAGCTCCTGGATCTGGGCACTGAGCTTCAGCTCGGTGGCATGCGCCTCCTGGATCTGTTCGGTGAGCCGTGTGTTCTGGTGCTGCAGCTCATCGATCAGGATCGTCTTCTCCTTCTCCGCCTGCCGGATGGCCGTGTCCTGCGTCTGCAGCTTCTCCTTAAGCTCGCTGAGATCGGACTGCAGCTCGAGGACGCGCTGGTCGCTCTCATCCTCGGCGATCGCCAGCTTCTGGCGCAGCACATGCTTCTCCTGCTCGAGTTTCTGCAAGCAAACCAAAAATAAGGGGGAGTGAAAAAATGAAAGTTAATTGTGTGTGCATACAGTGTGCATTATGGTATTGTTTGTTCTATGACGTCTTGTCAATTATCCGGCTGGCGAGACAATGAAAGCAACCCAACAATGGGCAAACCACAAGGTTAACTCAGCTCTCAGCACTCGACAACTAATTTTTTACTTATTTGCATTTTCAATTGGCAAAAGAGAAAAAAAACAAAAGAGTTGCTGGTTCCACCTCTCACTAAGTTCGCCTTTTGCACCGATTTGCCCCACTGTGCCGGCGGCGGCCAAAAAGACGCCTCAAGACTCTCCCAAGCCACCGAAACAATGCCAACGACTTTTGACACCGACGGCTGCAAAAGCAAAGCCCCGCCAGTCAAAAGCAACAAATTCCCATTATTCAAATTAAAATGCAATTGAATTTTCACTTCTCCGCTCAAAGCTGAGATGCGGTTTGCAGACAAATGGCTGGCAAAAAAGATAATAAATAATAATAATTAAAAGCGCATCAGTCAGAAAGTGCTTGGGGGAGAGGGAGTTTCCAGTCCTTTGCTGAAAAATTTGATTTTAAAGTGGCTTGAGGAGATTCTTCAGTTTGTATTAACAACTACAAACTACAGAATCTAATAGTGTCATTTATTTTATGTGGCTAGCTATTTCTAATAATTATATATTGCGGTAAAGTTTCTATTAATAAATTACAAGTTTAGAATTTTATAACGACTTAACATGTTGTAATCAAAATTAATCCCAATTGGGTTTTTATAGATTTATGTTCCACGTTAAGAGTTCTAATCCGAATTCCTATAGGAACGTTACTATAGAAACGACTGATAATATTAATAATATTCAATCGAAACTTATCTTACTAACTTGTAAGTTATAACCAAAATAAATATCTCGCTGTTTACTTCCCTCCTTCAATACCTTAGACCAATAGTTATTTTAAGCTCGTTAGGTCCTGAAGCCACTGTGATCTAAGCCCGGCTTTCGACTGTCAATTATGAATTATTGGCGCGAGAAACGGCAGCAAATAATTTGCATAATTGACAGGCGTGTGTCAGTCTTTGCCAGGTAAAAAAAAAGCCAGAGGTAAGTAGATATGACTAAGCGGCGCTTGCTGGGGGCTATTTGTGTTTTTATAACCCGACCTTTTTGGATCAAGGCTTGCGGAGACATTGAAAACTGCATGCAAAGTTTAATCGATAAGTGGACCTTCAATTGGCAAGCACTGGCTAGCACTTGGCGAAAAGGCCTGCGAAAAAGTCAAGAAAATAGAATCCAAAGTCAAAGCCTTGTAACCAATGCAGGCAGCTTCTTTTTTCCTGATTTTTTTATTCTTTAGCGCGATAGCGATGCGGAAAAGCTAATGCGACCACGTATCGAGTTGGAGAAATCACGAGTTGGCAATAAATCCGAGTAGTCAACGCGATTGTTTTGGCCTATCAGCGAAACAACTGGGAAAACGAACGAAGAGAAGTAAAAACAACAACCTAAAAAATTGGAGCGACAAAACTGTAAATGAAAAGCTTAAATAAAATTACGGGCAATTTGCATAAAATGCAAAGACGATGCCAACGATGCCGAAAAAACCACAAAGTAGTTGTCGCCGCTGCACCACAGCACCAAGCACAGGCCGAACCGAGCCCAAGGAAAACTGCAACAATGGGAAAAACTTTAATAATAATAAAGCACAATTGCTGGACTCAAACGCGGAGGAGACAGCGCGCGGCCAGAGATAAAGCGAGGCAGAAATAAAAATTATTGTACATATTGTTGTGTACTTTCTCTGTTTCCATTTCACGCTCAATGAAATGTGTTGATGATGGCAGCAGCAGCTCCTCCACTTACAGCTGCCACCAGCAGCAGAAGCACCACCAGCAGCAGCCGCCGCAAAAGCAAAAGCAACAGCGGAAGTTGCCATCAGCAGGTACACGGAAAAAAAAAAAGAGATTGATATCTACATCTTTTAAAGGTATTTATGACAAAAATATTAAAAATACATTAAGATTTTAATAGCCCAAAACTTGATAAGTATTTACATTTATTTAAAGAAGTTGTACAATTTAATTTTTCAAAAAGGCGTAATTTTATAAATTCTTCCTTTGAAGTTAAGACTGTGCTTTGTTAATGTAAAAGTTTAAAAAAGGGTTAAACGTTAAAAAATAATTGTAACTTATCTGGTAAATTTTCAAGTTATAATTCAAAGCGTAAGTTTTTACAGGTATTGCATCTCAAATTCCTAAGTACGAATTTAGCGACAAACTTCTATTAAACCTCGCAAATATTGAGGTTGAATAAGACAGCGCTGAAAGTTCTAATGGTGATTCCTCGTACCAAAAACATTAATATTTAAAAAAGTTCCTTATAGAAAAATTTTCAAGAGACTTAAAAAAAAAGATATCTGATTTATTTGTACATAATTTACTTTAATTAAAAATATTAATAAAGAAGTAATCAGGTTTTTTGGACTCCAATTTGAATTTGTTTTAAATTTTGAACAACTCTAATGAAGTTCAATCTGTCACTTGTTAATGTCTTAAATATAAAAATGTTTTCTCTGTGCAGCCCACCGCCACAGCAGCCGTTGCCGCCGTCGCCGCCGCAAAAAATGAGTTCACATATTCAAAAGCAAAATCATGTGGCAGACTTTAATTGTAGGAAAAACTAAAGAGGCAAACAACAAAAGAGAAACAAACAAATGCAGCCTCAAATTTCATGATGGACAAGCCAGTTTTGTTTTTGCGTTAATTTTATTACGTATATTTGTATTTCGAATCTCTTTTCCATCCACAACTAATTGCATTGCATGATCGCCTCAGCCCCAAATGGGATATATTTCTGCCTCGCCCCAGCAGCCGCCCGAGCTGGCAATGGGCAACATGTTGCCAACTTAGGTATACGATGTTGCCACAATGTTGCCATGGTTTATTTGTCTTATTCAAATGCGACGTAACTCGACCCACTTTCGAACTAAACGCTCCTCCATTGGCATCGGCAGCGCGCGCTGCCATTATGCGCGGAATGAAAATTATAAATATTTTTGTGCAGCGAAATTTTGTGCAGGAAATGTCGAAGCAATTGACACGCTTAGCGACAACGGCTGGCGACAGAAATAATAAAAAAAGAAACAAATAGTATGAAAATAAAATAGGCAAGTGACAGGTGCGCACAGGTGACTCATCAATGGGCCAAGTGCCATCAGGCGAGTGTGCACTTATGCAAATACTTGCCTCTCTAATGCCGGCCAAAAGTGAGCCAGGCAAATAAAGGGAAACTTAGCTCGAGTGAGGGATGAGGGTTTCCGATTAATTTGACGCTTTAGCTTGGGTTAAGCAAATAGGGATTTGGCTTAGAGGATAATTGGATAGGCGGTTCAAGAGTGACTAAGAGTGGAAAAGTATACGGCTTAATTGGGCTACGACTTGGGATTTTACATTTCTTTCGTAATTTATGACATATTTATCAGCATGCAATTATCATTTATCTTATCTGAGATGATAAGTTTTATTGTTTAAGGTTGAAGCCACCTGTTAAAATGATTCCCAGTGTAGTTTTATCAATAATTGGTTCAACAAAATATTAAGTAAAAATAATTAAAGTTAGTTAGGTAGAGTTAGTTTTAAAACTCCTATTAAATCCCCAAAAATGTAATTTTTATTTAGTTATTAACTGCTTTCTTGTGCTTAAAGTTCTCTTTACAAAATAGTCTCAAATTAATTTTTTTACATAAAATACAATTTTTAAAATAAATATAAACATAACCAGTCTGCCATATTCTTACTTTCTTTAAGTAGCACTAGACCGCTAACAAAGGTATTTTCCATCAATCACCTAAATGTTAACTCTTAAAAAACTTCAAATAACAATTTTGTAGTTGCTAATTTTTGGATTGCAGAAGCATGTTTTTGTCCTTCCTTCGAGTGACTGATGTATAGAAGCCAGCGGCTTCAATAGCTTTAACTGATGAGTTTGGGGAGTGTTGAAAGCGGCATGCCGCCATGGCTGCAGAATGCATTCGATAATTGCCGTAAAATAATTAACTAAATTGCCGGCCCAGTCACGTTGGCCCGGCTAGAATCGTGCCAAAGGGGTTGGGGCTGGGGCTGGGGGATGGGCAGAAGATGACTCGCTTGAATGCGCATTGGCCAGAGCGATGAGTTGACAAGGCTCACTTCTTGCGGACGGATGCAACAGGTAAGGCAGCAGTTGCGAATGTCAAATGAATCAGCAGTAAAGGTTGGCACAGAACGAAAAAAACATAATTCCTACTCCCTAATAAATCAATTTTAATGCTAAATTTACAAGCCAGCTTTATCTGCTAAAAATTAATTAGAACTTAGCGAAAAGATTAACTATTTTAAATGCTTATTGTAATGCTTAAGTGCCTAACAGAATTTTCCTTCTTTATTGCAATAAAAGTCTAACTATCTGTGAATATTTTATGTCTAAATATATTCCCATTAGTATTCATTTATTACAAAAACAATAAGACAATTAAGAAAATATTTAGAAATATTAAGACCTGGCTTGCTGCAGCGGATTAATAAACCTTCGGCTGGCTAAGCATTTGAATTGCTAAAGATTTGCTAATGACTCATGATTCAGCCGGGTGAGCTCAGCCTAGCTCAGCTCAGTCCGGATCTTTTGGGCGGTGAGTCAATGGCCCAGGCAGCATTTCCAAATGCATTTTCCACATGCCTTGCCTTGTCTTGCATTTTCCAGGCATTTTTCAGGCATTTTTCTTGGCTGTGCGTATTTAGCCTGAAACAAAACCGGAGTTCATAGATAAATCAGCCGCACTTGGCTGCACAAAATGCCACTTCGGCCACTTGGGGGTGGAAAGTGGGGCTGGCCAGCGGCAGGAAAACTTGCAACTTTCCGTTTTCCCAAGACTTTTCCAAACAATTACAATTACAATTTTAATTAGCGGCACTCGCACATAATTACTAATGCCATAATGCACTTTATTGGCATGCAAAACGAAATGTAGCGCACAAATTATGCAAATTGCACGTTTACCCACAAGCATTTTGACTAATTTCAGCTCATTTAAATGGAAACCGATTAATGATCGCTGATAACAAAAGGGGGAAGTCTTGTGAAAAGTCTCTCTTCTCCACTCGCTTAAATTGTTGCAGTTCGCAGCTCGCCGGTTGGCCAAGAAGCGAGTGTGAAATGCAGCAATTAGCGATGAGGATTGGCCCACGCTGCACTGGGATTGCACATTGTCGACAATAAATCAATTCGGCTGCCTGGCTCTGCTCTGCTCTGCTGGCCAAGCAGCCAAGACAAGAAATTGAATTGTCACCAAAAGCCCACAAGGCTTGGAAGGCGGCCAAGAGCTGCATGCACTGGGAATTTAAAGTATTTAATAAACAAATGAGGTAAATAAAAATCGTAAACTCTACGATTTAAATAAAATTGAGGACCAAACACCCTCCCCTTTTTCCACAGTTACGAGCCAAAGCTCTCCCGTATCAGGGATCACATGATTTGATTTTCTAATTCTAATTCAGAAAAACTCTGTTCGCTCTTCTAATAAATATAAATAAATATGGACTTCTACAAAAACACTTATAAAATTGACTTACTTTCTTACGTTCTTATTGACTTACTTTAGTGAAAGCACTATCAATATCTTTATAAAAATCAGATTAAGGTTGTTCGAAGTATGTATAGTAGTTCATTTCACAAGATAGGAATTTACACTTTCGATTACTTTTAGTTCGTGCCTGTGAGCCAGTGATAACAAAGAAGAAATGAGCATACTTATTGTGTGGTATATAAATATACAGATAAAATAAATAAAAACATGAGTCTTCACTGTGTGTGAGATATAAATATCCGATTTATCGTTTTAAGAATTTACCAAATCTGAAAATATTAGTAAAATCGGACAATAAACATGGGAGTTTCTTGGTTATAGACTTTATTCTTAAGACTTTAATTTCTGCCAGTGTTATTTAATTAAATCAAACTGCATTCGAGCTGTGTTTGTCACCCGGAACTGGCTGGAACCGACTCTCGGGGCTCTCCATTGTATATATAAAATATTCTCCGAATCCATTGACACTGCACCAAGCGAGTAAGTGCAGCATTGACCTCCTCCCCCCCCCCATTTTATAGCCAAAAAGCACACACACGACAAGCGTCGCGAAATGAACTGATTCTCAACTTTGAAGCCATAAAAACAGATTATATAGACCAAGTCCGAATACACAGTCGAGTTGTGGGCCAAAAGTTTGTTTATGCGCCTAAGGTCATGTCGCAGTCAGCGGGGGGCGTGGCACTCACTCCGTGGGCCTCCGCCACAGTTGACTGACGACTGACTCGTCTTCGGCCCGTCCAACTTTCAGGGCTTAATAAGTATAATAATAAAAAATAATGCCACAATCAGGCAAAAGGCAGATCTCTGCCATTGTTCGGTTTGGTTCGGTTTGCTAGGCGGCAATGCAATTTCGGTTTGCCCTTGGCTCTGCGAGAGTGTAAGAGTGTAGGCCAAAAGCCGCAAGCCATGCAAGACCACCACTGCCAACTTTGTCATGGTGAGTGGCGGCAAAGGGATGACAACAATTGGGGGATTTATTTGGCAGATTATTATTATTGCTCCACACAATTGCTAATTAATTGAGAGGAAATAAATATTTTCCAGAAATATCAATATGATATTTGTAATAAAAGATAAATTACATCGAGTTTAAGTCATCTCCTTGCTAGAAATAAATTTCATTTTAGAATTGGTAGTGCTTTTGAAAATATTGAAATTAAAAAATCAGTTTCCTCTATGAGTTATATTCACAAATAAAGGTCTTAATCAAATTTCTGAACCTAAATAAGAGCCCCTTTTATAAAACATTCGCAAATTTCATGTATTTACCTTCAAGGACCAAGTTTTTAAAATGTTGTATTAGTTTATCTTCTTATTATATTATTTATGCTTTAGATACCAAACTTAAAAGCTTAATTTTCTATATGAACTACAAGCAAATAAATGCAATACCTTTGCAAAAAAAGGTTTATTGGCCCAACCCCTTTTAAAACCCACTTCAAGTCTCGATAAGCCGGCATTATTTTGCTACCCATTTTCTGCTCCATATTTTTTGTGCAACTTCATGCCATAGAAAAGCCCTCGACTTACAAATAAAATGCAATGAAATCGACATTCACTGTTTGTAATTTCAAGTGTTTGGCATTGACAATATTTTCGTGCCGATTTCCAGACAGACATCCCCGCGTACCATTGTTAAGGAAATTGTGTGGAAACGCCGAAGAATTGGGCAAGCGAATTTATATTTTTATCTTCAAGACGAAAACGATTTCGAGAGTGAAGTTAATTAAACCTATTTCGGGATGAGGGCTCTAGCCTCAGGTGATTGCTATGTTATTTCTCTGAGTTCGTTTTGATTGGCAAGACGAAGCGTCGCAAAAATGTCGCAATTTTCGGCGGCTCTTTAAATGTGACAACGACAACGAATGTGACGGGAACTAGAGTCGGAAGCGGTAATTATGATTAATTAGCAGGTCTTTGCGGCTCGGAAAGTGGGTGTTGGGGCATTGGCATTGTTTACAAAATATTTAATAAAGATAAAAAGCAAACAAAAAATTCCCATCCCGGCTCTGGGCGGTGATTCATGGATGAAATATAAAAAGAAATCGCTGCACTTGTCTCGCTTTTTTATTTGGCTTTTATCTTATCGCCGGCACATGCGAAACATGGCCAAAATGAAGTGGAAAACTTATCGCTTTTGCCAGCGATAAGAGTCATATTTAGATAGCTGGAGTGACACAAGTTCTGTGGGCGGAATGAGGTAAGCACTCACAGAGTGCACCGAAATTAACTCACTTCTAGATCAGATTGCAGGCCAAAAATTATTAGGCCATAAATATGTTACTTACGGCAAAATGTGACGCCCACTGCGCATGTGCACACACCTGAGACGATCAAATGGCAGAAATATTTTGAAAAAATGGGGAAAGGCTTACATTTAAGCCACAATTTCTTTCATGGCTCCGCGTGGGTTTTTTTTTGGGCTCTTTATACTTGGTACAAAGCGCTTGTGGAGTCAACGAAACTTAATAAGAAGGAAAGAGATGCTGCCCAGAAGAGTCACCTGCTGGGGTAAGGCACCTGAGAAAGAGGTGGTTTTAACAATTAGTCACCGTTTCGGCATAAAGAGCTTACAGAGTCTGGAAAGTCAAGAGTATATGAAAGAAGTAGGCGAAATATAATATAAAAGTTATTAAAGATACAGTGGAGCTTCCACGACGGTTGTTTAGTCCAATTCTTTAAGCATTTAAGAGCTTCCGATATCTATAACATCTCATTTAAAAATTAAATTATATGATTTTAATTTAATATTAATAATTATTAAATAATAATAAATAAAGCAAGAAGTATTCTCTAGATGTTTAAAATTGTATAAATAAATAAAGTAAAAGAGTAATGTAAATATACTTATTTATTTTATTTATTTATTAATATTTTATATCTAAAGCTACATCTACTTAGAAAATATGTATACATAAATAACAGTCGTTTTAAGTTACAAGAAACCTTCATTACTTTATTTTGTATTACCTAAGCCTTCCATGTTTTGGCCTTAATTTACAGAAATAAACATTTTCTCATTACTCCACCATAAATGTATAAAACTATTACTATTTTAATACATAATTAAGCCTAATTTTCGTATTTTAATAGACCAAAAGCTCTGCCGTCACTCAACATACAAAATCCATAAAAATATTTGTATTGCCTCACCCATTCTAATTCCTCGCCAACTCATTAAATATTTCAAAATAATATACAACTTGTGTTTTTCACTTGTTGTTCTTTGTATTGTTTACACAATCTGAGGTCTCTTGTTTTTTTCGACCACAATACTTTTGTTTCCACCCGCCCCTCTCTCAGGTAACCTCAACTTGCTTGCTAAGAGTTTTTTAATTATGCTGCCTCCGCTAATGACGCGCTCGGCCAGAAAAGATTGCGAAAAAAATAGTATTAACAGAAAATATATAAAAAATACCTGGCTATATAAAAACAATTATCATTGTGGCTCAAGTGGCCGAGTAAATGAACTCCAAGCCAGAGACAAAGGCAGAGTTTGTATAAACAGTTGTTAAAACACAACCAAAAACGGGCGATTATTCAATGGCCAGAAGAGAGTCTTAAAGCTCTGAGGAATGTTTCGGAGCAGATTGATTTCATTTTGATTTTTGTTTAATTTTAGCTACGAAATTTAATTAAAAAAGTGCTCCATAAAATTATCCTAAGGAGAAATGCTCTCAAATTAAATAATTATGTGGCGTGTGCTTCCTACTACTACTTTTTTATTTCCTCTCACCACACACACCCTCTTATCCGATTTCTTTTTAGCTCTGTTATTTATACTTATAACTTCCGATTCAGATGTAAATAAGATGGGGACGCTCCCCTGCCAATAAGCTGGAATTAGCACTTGTGAACCTTCGGCTAAATTTCACTTTCTCACCTCAATAAATGGGAGAGTTCGTAAATTCCATAAATGAAATGTTTAAAAATAAAGATACAACTTCCTAGTTGTATGACAGATGTTTTTTTTTTGGTTTTCGGGAAATGTCATTAATCTCTTGCAATAGCTCGGCTGGCAAGCACCGAAAATAAAGCTATGACACACAGAACGCCGAAAATTGGGCTCCGAAGACCATTAAAGCCAAGACCAGCGAAGCGGTCATCTCAGGGCCACTCAAAGTGGCTAAAAAGAGTCTTCAAAACAGAATCATCGGTTCCCCAAACTAAGTAGATGGCCGATGATGAGTGCCGTGCCTCTCCGAGGGTAACTAGTTGGAGATTTAAGATTACGACTCCCCGGCTATCCACCCGGCTACTGCTGATGATGTGAGCTCAGCCCAAGAACAATGGCCCCGCCATTTGCTAAAAGATTATTTCCATATAATTCCTCGGCTGGTTCGCGCCGAAGGAAAATCTTTAAATTTATGGCCCAATTATGTACGGGGAAGACATGTTTTATTGCTCTTCTGGTGTCTTTGACTTTGTTTATGTTTTGCTCGTCATAAATACAAGTAAATAAACATTTTTTCGTTGCTGTGGTAGCCATGGTTAAGGCAGTTGGTGAGGGTTACATTTCAAGTCGATATTGATTAATTTTAGGGGAACTTGAGGAATTTCTTCCCCTTCCTTTTCTCAAGACCAGAGATAGAGAGATACAATTGTATATAGTTTTTGCCATTTTACTAGCTTAGAAAATTTATACAACAAAAACTGCATTAAAATGAAACTTAAAAAAATTTTTTTTTTTTTTTTTTTATTGGTTTTACATAGTTTTATTATTTTTTTTTTACATTTTTGGGACCCGTTTATATATTTTAGAAGCCTTGGAGGGATTCAAATCCCTCACTTTCCCGCGTGGATTTATTAAGACACCAGAGAAGGATCGATTCTCAGGACCTGAGAAGACGCCATTTCCCGTTCAAAACCACAAGCATTTTTGGAATTACAGTAAGCGCTGCTAAGAATCGAACTCACTAAGAATCGAACTCAGTACAAAGCGATGCCAACCATGGAAAGCGGTCTGGCCCACCTAGCGATTGTGGCCCACGCTAGGTGGGCCAAGGAATATCGCAGGCTAAATGCCAATATAAGGTTGCCGATGCTCAACGAAAAAATGCTCGATAAATTCTGGCAACTCTGCAACTGCTTGATTTCTAATTAGGACGCACTGCTTTACCGAGACACCAAAATTTCAATTACAATGATGGTTTTCTCACACTGGTTAAGCATTGAAGTCCTGAACAGGTTGTAGCTCCGCCTGCTAAGACAAAGGGAATGATTATAAACTTAGAAAACGTGGGTCCAAGCCCGTATATTAGACTGATCTTGGAAACTTTTTAAAAAATATTTGTTTTTTATCATTATTTTGTTTAACAGTTTACTTTTCTACAAATGTTGTAGACGGAATTTCTATAGGCTATATATAAATATATATATATAAATGAGTAAAATAAAATTCTAATTTCTATAACATTATTTTGACTAGTGCAATAAATGTAAGTTAACCCTTGCCGCACTAGGATATTAAGAAATAAATAAATTAAATTAAATTAAACAGATCGAGGAGCAAAGACAGTAAGGAGTCGAAATAACGTACATGGAAGTATAAATAATCTGATTTTCTTATTCTAAGTAAGTAAGTAATTCTTCTAATAAATGTAAAAAAACATGGATATGCATAGAATACTTAAAAAATTGACTTACTTTCTTGGCAAAATGTAAAATTACTATGAATATCTTTATAAAAATCAGATTAAGGTTCATTGAAGTATGTATGTATAAGTAGTGATATCTTATCACCTCAAAAGATAGGAATTTACACTTTCGATTACTTTTAGTTCGTGCATGTGAGCAAGTGATAACCAAGAACACATGAACATACTTCTTTTTCGATATAAATATTCAGAAATAATATATAAAGACAAGAGTTTCCTGTTTGTGAGATTTGTATATATTCAATTCGATTTATCATTTTAAGAATTTACTAAAACTTTGAGTTAAATCTAATAATTAATAGCAACCTTTTATTTACATCTCGCTCTCACGCTCACTAAACTATGGTCTCGACCCTTGATTTCTAACTTTACTTGTAAGACTTTTATTTCTGCCAGTGTTATTTAATTAAATCAACCTGCAATCGAGCTGTGTTTGTCACCCGGAACTGCCTGGAACCGAATCTCGGTATAGTATATACATATGTATAAACAATTCTCCGAATCCATTAAAGTTAGAGAGATAAAATTGTATATAGTTTTTGCAATTTTACTAGCTTAGAAAAATTATAACAAAAAAAAATAACAAAAACAAAATAACAAACAAAAATTATATAAATAAATTAAAAAATATTTTTCTATTTTTTTATTTGGTTTTACATAGTTTTTCAATTTTTTTTTACATGTTAAGGACCTTTGTTTTATGAAGCTGCTCTTATAAAGTGGATGTAGACATCCGGACAAGCTTCCTCACTTTCCTGCGTGGAATTACGAAGACATCAAAGGAGGATCGGAACTCAGACCCGGAGAAGACACCATTCCGTTCAAGAGCCACAAGCATTTTTGGAGTAACAGTAAGCGCTGCTGAGAATCGAACCCATAGGATGCGATGCTAACCATTTAGGATAAGCGGTTTTGGCCCACCTAGCGATTGTGGTCCACGCTAGGTGGGCCGAGGAATATCGCGGTCTAAATGCCTATATAAGGTTGCCGATGCTCTACGAAAAAATGCTCGATTAATTCTGGCAACTCTGCAACTGCTTGATAAAATAATTAGGACGCACTGCCTTACCGGGACACCAAAATTTCAACTACAATGATGGATTTCTAACAATTGTTAACGTTCGGGTCTAGCTCAGCCTGCTAAGGCAGAGAGAACGAATATGAAGTCTAGACACGTGGGTTCAAACCCGGTTTTCGGACTGATCTCAAGAATTTTTTTTAATATTTCTTTTACCATTATATTTATATACATTATACTTTACTACAAATATTGTAAATATAATGTTATATACCTTAGGGAATAAAAGGAATTTTAGCGACTTTTCTTTGCTTTTACAGAAAATTTCCCGCACCACTTTTCCCATTTTCTCAGGCCATATAATCGCTTTTTTATGCATCGCCTAAATGTCTTCCCCATTAAAATGACAACTACACACGGTAATTTTTTTCGGCCTGTCCAACACCTTGTAGCCTCCTTACCGCGGTGAAAGACTCCACTTACAGTTAAAGAAACACATGTGGCAATATCTGTCCATAATTCAAAGAGCTGAGCTTACTTGATACCCGCAGTGCCGTGCTGCAACGGCGGCAATAACAGCGAGAGCTGAGCTGACACTGCCACCTTTTACCCGGTTAAAGCCAAATTGGAGTGCAACAAAGCGACAGGCGACTTAGTTCTCAGGCTGCAATGCTAAATGGTTTCCTGGGACCCCGTCCACACTCGAGTTCGAAGCGAAGAAAAAGAGTTTTGTGGGTGAAACATTTACGCAAACAATGGCGGAAAGCAGCGAGCGCGCTAATTGCAAAAGCAAGGTAAGGTGCCAGCAAGGAAGACAGCGATGCACTGCCGAGTTTGGGGTATTCCAGATACTAACTTGGAGCTTACAATAATATTAATTAATTAAATATAGGTTTAAATTTTATTACTTTTTGTTATGATATAAAAAAGAAATATATTGCGATTTTATTTAAAGTGTTTTTAAATTAGTTAGTGGCCCACATTAAAGCTTATCTTTAAAGTAAGAATGTAAAAAGTTTACTAGTACTTATTTTATTTAACAAAATTACTATAATTTACCTTGGGTGAATGGAGTGCCTCCGATGTACTCCACCAAAAATAGGCAAGACACTTTGAAAACTATATAAATTCGCAAAAATAATGCCGCTTAGTCGAAAGAGCCGTTGCATAATGCCAGCACTTGGGCACACACACGCCGAAACTCACACTATTTAAAACAATCGGAGACTAAAACTGTTTCGATTGCAGCTTAAAGTGTTGCTACACTCAAAAAAATAGCACAATTAAAAATATTAAGAAAAAATAATACATAATCATAAGCGGGATTCGAACGCACAACCTTCGTTGATTTGAAATAAAAAGAATGTTATCTGAGGTCATTAAGCAAATTTGTTTTTCTAAAAAGAGATATGTATGTATTTTAGGAGATGTTGTCTTAATAAAGATCCTGTTATTATTTCTAAGAAATTCTTAAAGTACAAGTAAATTTTCTACCAAAATAAAATAATTTGCTCGAGTGTATATCTTCTCTCACCCGCGCTCTCTCTCTTTGTTTGTTTCTGTGTCCAAACTCTATCTGATTGTCGTTGCGCATGCTTAGTAGAGTAGAGCGATCGGCTCGCTCCCTTGTTTCTGTCTCTATTTCTATGTCTGTCTCCGTCTCTTTCTCAATCCGAGTCTGGGGCCTGAGTCATTCACTAAATAAGTCGAATTCGATTTGTGCGGATGCTCGACTAATTTTAATTCGGCTTATTTATGCGATTGAGTAAGGCGACGTCGCTTGGGGGAAATATGTGTAAATAAAATGCAAGGTTCGTCTCTTGAGCTATCTTTTGGCCTGATGACACGATAATTGGCCATTAAATTGGCTTTTAATTGTGCCTGTCAATGCTGACCTTGTTAATTAGAGTTTACAATCGGCTAACTAAAAACTGTTGTTGCAGCGAATGATTTAAAGCGATATGGAGTTTAATTATTCATTAAGATGTAGTGAGATATGCCTTACATCAAAACGAACACATTTATAACTAAATGGAAGGCCAAAATCTTTAAAATGTTTACAACAAAAGATTAGTTCTTAAATAGGAACAAATAATAAGGCGTAAAATACAAATAAAATAAAAATTGATGTCACCGAATTCGTACTTGGGAATTTTAGGTGGATTCTTTGCTACAACTTGTACATATTTCTTTAATATTTGAGAAGTCGAATTGCTCATCATGTTTTATAAGTTTTTGTACAATTTTGAAGCATTTTGAATAATTTTAGGCCATATAATCCCACTGAGTTTCTGAGGGCTCTGTTTCTCCCATCGATTTGCACATTTCGATGGGCGATAACACACTCAAAGCGGACAGCTTTGCAATTAACAGATCCGACCCCCGACTACAGTTATGGTTTAGCCATTTGAATCGAACGCGGGGAGCATAAATTACTGTCATCGGGCGGCAGGAGAAGCCACTGGAACCTCCCAACCCAGCCACCAATCCTCTGAAGCTCCTCCTTGGTCGATGGGCGGCACATTGTTTATGCCACTTGGCCTGACACTCGAATTCGTTATCTGATTTGCGTGAGCCTCCGAAAAAGTTTTTTTGCCCTGCGGCCTGGCTCGGCTGCGACTCCTCCGTGGGTTCTAGGGCTATATCGTATTTTGTGAAATCGTCTATTATTGTCATCATGCTAACGTTCGATGGCCTTATACATATGAATATTTTTTTCTGTATATTTATTTGCATTTGTATTGGCCTTTGAAATTTGCCAATTGGCCGATTCGACGAGGCCTGGCTCTTAGTCATTGACAAAAAAAATGTCTACATGTTCGATTGTGTGTGTATATATTTCTGTATTATTGCAATGAAAGCTGGCCAATTAGCGGAGTACATATTGATATGACAGACAGAGATATGACAGGGCGGGAGTGAGTACTCATATAGATATTGTTAATTAATTGTCAATGAGTCAGCTGGCCAGTAAAAGGGCAAGTTTGGGTCAGGTTTTTGGGTTAGTTTCACTTACAAAAATCAAATTTTGTTAATATATTTCTTTGACATTCTAACGCTCTAATAAATTGTCTATAAAAAATATACAATATATGCAGATTTCTTTAGTGAATCTAGCTTGGAATTTATATCTATATAATCTAAGGAATCTTTATTCTTCAGCTTCATATCATAGCTTAGTTTTTTTCTACCTACAGTAGCTGCTGAAATGCTTTTTGATTTAATTTCGTTATTAACTTAACTCAAGGCGAGACGAGACTCAGTCTCAGCCAGTCTTCGGGGCTTCTATTGTTCCCAAGCATCGCTTTGACACCGAAAATGGCTGTTGGAAAGTGAAAATGCTTTCACCTTCTGCAAAATTCATTAAAAATCATCAGCGGGTGTGTGAGTATGTGTGTTGGCCAGAAGACAACGACGACAACAATAAATTTAATAAAATTATACACATGCAACATTCGTAGGTACGTAGGTTCAGGTAACTGGAAGATGCCATACTATATCTCTGTGTGAGGCAGTCCCAGTGGGCTCCGCTCTCTTTAAGAGACCAGAGTCAGAGTCGTGGAACGTCTGTGGCTCGCAATTTACTATAATTTTCCTGCTGCAGTTATTAATTTTCAGTTGTCAGCCGCAATTTGCACATCAATGGACTTTGACAGTGAGGCGGTACCGTTGGCTCACGGTCTCGGCGATTATGTAATGCTTTAAATCAATATCGAGTGTAATTTGCGCCAGATCCGCTTCCTGTCCACTAACATGTCTTGAAAACGGAGAAGCCGTGACTGCCACAGTTAGCCACATCGTTCGTCCGTCCGCCTACCGCTCAACTCTCCCAGTCCCCAGCTGGATGGATGGTCAAGTCGGATGGATGGCCAGGCACTGTGACAATTAAATTGGAACTAATAACTCCGCCTCGAAGTTGAACACAGTCCTCCCCGTCAAGCGTGAACAATAAATAATATCTTGAGAGAACCAACTGGAGTAGAAAGGTTAAAAGAAATCTAGTTTTGAATATTATAAAAAAATATTCTGGTATTAAAATTAAAATGTACCTGAAGAGGTTGTTTTGCTATATCAAAAACCCAGTTTATTACAAATTTTGAGTTATTTTGTTTGTTTTCTAACTATTACAAAATTTACTCCAACCTTCCTTTAGCGGATATGACACTGTACTAAAAACTTCATTAATTAGTTTATCATTAATAAATCTTAAAAATTGTTTAGAACAAAAATTGTCTAAGATTTTCTTGAAATTAACAAAAAATTATATTTTTATTTTTTTATTTTACATAGTTTTACAATTTTTTTTGGGTTTTTTTTTGGTGAAGAATTTTATAAGTCTCCGTTCTTCACTTCGGAGTGACAGGTCGTGCTGGCTGCAGGCGTAAGTATGATAAAGATCGTATTGTTTTGGGCCTTTACACATCCGTTCGAACTAAATCGACCGCTGCTGAGGATTGAACCCTCCTCAGATGTGACGCTCACCATTTCGGGAGAGCGAATGTGGCCCCCTAGACGCCATCGGGGGCCGACGAAATCCGGGGTCAAATGTCTATATGAGTTTCCAGGCAATATATTTCGTTGATTAACTAATTTAATACATTTAATCAGGATTAAATGCCTATTTCTTTTGTTTTTCCTATTAACAAAAATATGGAACTAACTGCTTTAAACTGCTTGATTATAACGTGAACGTACTGCTTAGTTCTAGCTCTGAAATATCAGTTAGCTTCCTCTTACCTATTACGCAAGCAGTTACCCTGAGAGGGTCATAGCTCAGGTTACTAAGGGGAGGTGTAGCTTCAAACCCTGAAAACAGGAGTTCGAGCCCGCCCTGATTTTAATTTTGTTTTTTTTTTTTTCAAATTATATTTTAATAAAATGACTCAAGCCCCGCTTGATACAGTTTCGGCTATTTTTTTTTAAACTTTTCATAAACCTCATTACCAGCTGGAAATGCCAAAGGCAGCCTCGACCGCCCCCCGGAAAATCCGCATTAAAAACTCAAGTTTCCCCGATGACACAAGCGAAAAGCGAAGAAGAAGGTGGAAAATTGCAAGCGGCCAATACGGAAAGTAATTTGCCTGAGGAAAAAAATGGTGGGGAAAACAAAGCACTCACCGTGACATTTTGCAAGCCCATCCAACCACCCAACATGGCCAAAGAAATGCTATTACTGGCCAAGAGCCAATGCGACTGCGAATAGGGTGACGCTGGCGACTAATGTCCAATAATAATCGTGGCAAAACTATGTCGAACGACCTCAATTTGCCACCTTAAGGTGGGGGACCCAACACCAGATCGTACTGCCCCAGTCCACCCCCATTCTAAGTTCCAGAGAAACCAAAGCTCGGGCCAAAAAATTAAGCCAGAGTTCCCTCGTGTGCGAATGAATTTGCATACCCGTCCAGGCGAATGGGGCCAAAATGTGCGGAGAAGGTGTACTCGGAGTTGGGGTTAAGAGTACTCCCAGAAATGGCCAGCAGGTAAATGAGCTCCGAAAAAAGCTCCACTCGGTCTCTCAGACTTTTTCTGACTCACCAAAGAATAAGATTACATTAAATAAACACTTTTTTCACTGCTGTTTTAAAGATCGATCAAACTGGTTTCCAGCTCAGGAGATGGACACGATATATATACACACTCGGTGCTATATAAACCCGTATTATTCGCATGCAAATTAGTTGATTTTGAAATTTTTGTTTTGTTGCAAAAAAAAAAAAAAACGAAACGAAAGAAACAACAATGCGTTGATGACTTCACCTCAAGCTTAAAACCCGCGAACGTGAGGAGAGTTTTATTCCGATCAGCTTTTATTTTTTGAGCCTCAGGTCTTGGCTCTTTTCGCATGTAGAACGCGTCTGGTTATCTAACCCTAGATTCAGTAGGTGTCCCCAGTAGGTGGCTTCGATTGAGAGGTAACCATTCAGAGTAGTGAGTTCTTGGGCACCTCGAGAAGTCCGCCCACCTCGGACAGGGTCAGCTCAGTTGAGTGAGACGATGGACATGGTGGGCGTGTGACTCGCTCGAAAGGCGGAAGATACACTCTCAGACATTATTATTTTTGTGATTCATGGAGATTGATGAACGATAAATATAGCTTGAGTGGTTGGCAGTTATTAAATAAGTATGGGACCTTTAGAATTTTCAATGGAAGCCTTTTAGGGAACACAAAATGGGAAAGAAACTATTTGAATTTTTTATATTAATAGGTTTTGACATATAATAGTTTGTAAAGGGTGAAAGGAGGGTTGGTTGTGGTTGGCTAAAAGCCAGTGCAGCTTCTTATTATTATTTGAAATTATATTTTTAATATTATCAAATTATATTTATATATTATTTATATATTAGTCTAAAAATCAGGTTGAGAGACAGTACATTAAAATGTTTGAATAGCATTTGAGTATACTAAAAATAAAACAAAGTACATCCTTTTGAATATGGAATAAAAAAAGTTCTAGGTTTAAAAAATATATATTTAATTATAAAAAGGCTACATATACCCATAAACTTATTATTTTAGCCGACTGGGGCGTTGCTTATATTTTGAGTGTGTGCTGGCAGAGGCTAAGCAGAGAAATTAACTGAGGACTTTGAGTAATTGCGCCGAGTCCGATGATCTACTGCTAAAAGTTGTAAAGAATTTAAGTAATACCTGATATTATTACTTAAAGAATAGCATGCCAAAGAAAGGATTTACTTATGTATTTTCTATAGCATTTTTCATCAAGAAAAGTATTATTTTCTTTATATCAGAAATTAATCCAATCAGTTAAGAATTTCCTCTCCAGGCATTTCCTCCACAATTAATACCAACAATAAGTGAAACCCCCGTAAGGTATGTAAATATGCTTTTGTCGGTTTCTTAATCAACTCTAAAAGCCCCCAAGAACTTCCTTTCATTAGCCACAGAAACCGCAGTTCCTCACTTCCATTTTCTGTTGTTAACTTTAACCACATCCTGTTGAAAGAAAGACATAAACTTACAGCGATCAAGGCCAATCGAAGAACGTTTAAATGGAATTACCTTTTCATTAGCATTCCTAGATCGTTCGAAAAGCGGCTGAAAGTTTCAATTTAATATCGTAATTGATCAAAGAACAAATTGCCAACGATTGTGACTGGTCGGTTCTACGCTGAAAGCGCTTAAATAATTTACTGAAACCAGTTGTTGGTGGCTGGCTGGCCAAGCCAATGTCAGTCGCAAATAAAAAAGCCAAACAAAAGTTATTAAAGCAATAAAAAGCGCCGACGTCAGGGGCGTAGACTTTCGAAAAGGCCAAAGGGGGCCAAGTCGGCCGAAAGCGATTGGAATTATTTAAATGGCTAACCGTAACAGACGCCTACGTTCCAAATTATAGACTTTACTTTTCGGCTGCCATTTGCCAAGCAACACTTGGTCGTCCCAAGTTGGGCTTAAATTTCCTAACCAGTAATAGCCACAATTGTCTGCAGATCGTGATAAACGAGCGACTTACGGCCAACTTACAATACCTCAGCCAGATTCCAATTGATTTCCCCGCCAATTGTTCTCCTCGGCTCGAAGAAAACACGTTTTGGTCAACTATTTTTGGTCGATTGTCTGTGAACTAGTTAATAAGGAGTGGGCTTACAAAAAATGTAAAAAAATAAAAAACGAAATGAAATATTGCTGAGAACCAACCCGGGACTATAAGCATGATTCAGAGCGGGCTTTGTAGTCAAAATATAAAGGAAAAGCTGTTCTAAAAGAGATTGAAAGGGATTTATAGGGTAGAAACAGTTACCAAACTTTCTAGAACCTTAACCTCTCCAACCCACCAAGAAAAACCCTTAAAATGACCAATACAAGGCCTTGGAGCTCATTAGCATTGGAGAATCGGGCCACAGAACAATATATATATAATATTATGGCGTATATAAAAGTTAATGCAAAAACAAATCGCAGCTAAAAATAAAAGGCAATGCTCGTAAATTGGCACACACGCTTCAACAGACCGCAAAATCCAACAAATACAGAAAACAGCAAAAAAAAAAATGGGCTAGCTTCGGACCAAAAGCTACTACCATTTTAGCCACAGCCAAACACCTACAACTCAGAGCAGTCTAATTACGTCAGTCGTATATATACCACATATAGTATAGAGCTTAGGATGGGCCCGCGTCTATGGCTGACCACTCATCCATCCAGCGAGCGAAGTGACATTGTGCGCTCCAAAACGTTGAAGAAATTAATTAGATACACGAACAACAATTTTGCATATTGCCAAAAACACGCAAATAAAAGTGAATCTAACGAATATTTGGGCTCTTCGGCAGACATCGCCTCACGTCACTTGCTAAACAAAGACCAAAGGCTAAAGTCAAGGTGACAAAACTCCCAAATCCTCAAGATTTATGCTTCGGCCGCACGGCAGAAGTCACTAAAGCGATTACCATGACTGAAAAGATTAAAACAAATAATTTAAATGACAATTGACCGGGTCCAACTCTACTCTTTCGGTGGCCCAATTTCATTAGGGTAAAGCGATTTTCATTTAATGGCCAATGGAAAATGGAACATGGGAATTCTCTCGGCGTGTTTTGGGGGTTTTAATTGGAAACGGGCTTGTAATAAAGTTAATGGTTTTTCAGTAGAAACTGTAAGTGGTTGGGGTATATATGAATTGAGTGAGGGCACCTTTATGGCTGGAATAACTATGAATTATTGAGAGGTGTGAAATGAAAGGCTGGAATTTAAAAGTTAATGGGATTTCACGAATTCATTTGAATTCCCTGTATGTCTCTATATCGAAATATAAATTAATTTGGGAAGCTTTAATATAGAGTTGTTTGACAGAAATATAATACGACATTAAACTGGTTTTGTATGACATTTAAATGTTTATATTGGTCATACTTTATTTTATGGGGTTTTATATATTAAAATATTAATTTAATAGCTCAAATAAATGTACTATAATATTTATTTATCGATTTTGATTAGGAAAACATTTTAATGTATATTTTTGCATGAAGTTGTATGTTTTTAAGTTTTTTCATTCGTTTTAAGGCAATTAATCGATATAGAGAGACAGTTTAAAAAGTGACACTCAGTGCATCCTCAATTAAATATTTACAATTTCAACCTGGTTAACTTTATTACATTGACTCTCCCATGACATCATCGGCTCGTATTAACAGGATATTACGCGGTCAGAGTCGGCAATTGGCCTTCGCACTTTCATTTCCAAGTGAAGATGAAGTCACTCAACGTCGCTTTTTAAAAAAACAAAACAAAGCCAAGTTTGAGTGACTAAGCCAACTACGTAAATAAGGCCCAAACCCCGGGAAAAATATGTACCAACGACCATAATATTCAAGTTCAACGCATTGCTGTGTCCTCTGTTTGGGTTACTGACACCGTGGTAGCGCTTGGTCTCCCAGCCACCATCCCGGCATTTCCTGGTATTTCCGTGCATTGGATTGCCATTAATCGGTCGACGGGGGCGGTCGCCGTAATTGATAAGAACACACCGTGTCCAGAGGGGGGGTGGTTCGGTCAACAAAAGTACATTAGCCTAACTATCGGCTCGGAAAAGGTAGGAAATCGGGAGGGAAATTCGAGGCAATATGCTAATGAACGGCCACGAACTTGAGCCGCGCGCGGCTTGAACTTCACTTGGAGCGATAGCGTTAGCTGGAGCGGAATGGGTGTTGTTTGCCCATCGGAAATTCTTTCTATTGTCAGTTTTAGTTAATGTCTGTGTGTGTGTGTGTGAACAGGTGAGCAACCACCCACCGCAGAGGTTCAAGGTCGGACGGCAGACATAAACTTGTGAGGCATTAAGGAACGGTGTTATGCACAGACTTTGCCATCGGTGAAGCGCCTGATAAAGCCACTTTCGTAGCTCTCTGAATTTGCCCCCGCATAATTTTTTAGTGTAGAAAAAAACACACGACGTATGTACATACATATGTGACAAAACTAAAATCGATTGCCTGACGTGATGTACTATATAGTTCAGTAGTTTACTGCGCAATGACATGACCGCCGGACAGTGGCGACCATTTTTGTTTGTCTAAATAGTTAATGTCCCCTCACCTGTCTCTGTCTAACCCTCCCTGCCACAAAATTGCAGTTGACAGTTGTCCCAAAGTTTACGTTCTCCCTGAGCTGCATTGGACATGCGGACAGGTGTGTTGTTTCGTCAAAAAAAAAATCAATAACTATACTGTGTGTTATTTAACTCTCGTCCTGGGAATGCCAGCAATGCGTCCGTGCTGGTAGGTCGTAGTTGTATATAGATAACTAAGGTATAGCCACATGTCGGCAATAATCAATGCAAATCACCAGGTGAGCCAATCATAAAAAACCCAGAATGATAGGGCAGCGTTGCTTTTTGTAATTTGATAAATGCAAAGCGCTTTGTAGATAAGTATTTGTCAATAAATAAGTGAGAAGAGCAAATTTAATTCGAAAGACTCTTTTGGAGTAATAAGAAGCAATTTAAAAGAGTTCTTTGGTAACTTTCTTTTGAAATTTAATTTATATTTTAAGGCTGGGTATGTCAGCTTGAGTTTGTTTAAGAAAACAAAAGAATAACTGCTGTTAAGATAACAGGAAAGTAATTATTTCATTTACGGCGCACACTTTATCAAATCAGATAATGTAGGGATTTATAGGAATAGGAAAATTTAGGGAAAAATATAAAGAAAGAGCCTTCTTCACTTTATTATTCCATTACATTTTGTGGGGTAACCCATAATCTAAGGCAGATTTCTTCAAGACTTGACATTATTCTAGGTCTTTTAAGCGTTATTAAAAACCTTAGTGGAATAATTTCATTTCCCTAATACATTTACGACTAAAAGCTTGTATGTATAATATCTTACATTGAAATCCTCTTTACCATCGTCTAAACTTTAATTTTAAACTTTGAATTTTAAAATTTCCACCAATTTATTTACTTTAAATATATTATATTTATATTTATTACAATTTCCTCGACTCACCTCAATTTTGGTTGAATAGTCCTCTATGAGCTTCTCCTGCTGCTTGACCAGCTCCTCGTTCTTCTCCAGCAGTGCCTTGCCCAGCTCGGCGGCCAGCAATATGTCCGACTCCTTCTGCTGCAGCTGGGCCCACACATCCGGCTCCTGGTCATGCCGCCTGGCCTCCATCGCGCTGATGTAGTGTTCTAAATCAATCGAATCCCCAATTAGTGACGAGTGGTCGAGGTGGTCGAAGCCGGAGTCGTCCGGCCGGAGGCTCGATGGGTGGCCAACCCCGATGCCAATGCCGAACTGGCGTGCCCGCTTCGACTGGCTGCCGGCGCTGCTGTGTTTGCTGTGGTTGTTGTTGTTGGTGGATATGGATGAGGCAATGGCGGCGGCGGTTATAGCATTCGCTAGCTTTGGTTTATGCATGATCGTTAGCGTTTTTAGGCGGCGGCGGCGGCGGCGGCAGGTGTGGTGTATTATTATTACGGGCACAACAACGAACGAACCAGATTTACAGACATAACACACACTACCACACACACACACACACACACTGAGTAGTTTAAGTTTTGGCTTTGGGATTAATCTGCAGCAGATCTGCAGGTCCTATCGCGGGGTGTTAGGTATTCAGATGACGCCGTTGTGGTTGGAGTAGTAATGATGGTTCCGAGCATAGTTCCATGGACCCCGTGCTGCCCCCAGGGAGCAGCCCAGTTCGGAGAGGGTTAGCGAGCGATTGATGATGTCTGGAGCTGCAGTTTGGGTTTCGGTTAGATATATATGCTTATATATAGTAAGTAAGTACGCAGCCGTAATGAGAATTAGCACTATAGGGGGGTTTACGTTCCCGGCCAGAGTGGCCTCTAATCGTTTAACCAAAAAGGAGCGACGTTGGTCACGTTGGCACGTTTTCAGTTACTTGTTTTTGTTTCTGGGGTTTTCTTTTCGTATTTTTTAGGGGGCCATTACAAGGTGTGTGGGGTGGGGAAGATGACATATAACTACAGGGTTAAGCAAGAGGGTTAATATAAAATGGAATTTGCCTTTAGCCCGTCTTAAGTAAGTCTTTAGTTGGTCTTTAGTTAAGCCTTCATGCGGTTTGGGTATCTAAGAAAGAGGGTTTAGGTTTAAGGTTTCTTAAAGGTTTTATATACAATGTGTGGGGTTTTTTCAGGCAGTTTAAATTAAGATTAAGATTATTCAAGGGGCTTATTAGATCATTTACAAGGGTTGCTTTAGTAAGTATGGCTTAATGGTTCTGAGAGGTTAGTAAGTAGCAGCGCCTTTTGGTATCTACAAGGTATTTCGGGTTTAAACTCCCTCGTAAGCCCACAATTCGCGTTTTAATTTTCGTTTAAAATTTCTAACTGATTTATGTATAACGTTTTTTTCGGTAGCTTCGCATTTGTTATATAGAAAATTCATTTGGCAAGCACTTCACGCTTTGCTGCTCCTGCCAGC
Organism: Drosophila tani; assembly: GCA_008042535.1. Lineage (NCBI taxonomy): Eukaryota > Metazoa > Arthropoda > Insecta > Diptera > Drosophilidae > Drosophila > Drosophila tani. Next base: position 8,050 of record VNJO01012142.1, on the reverse strand, counting down.
AACTCTTGTGTTTTTTAAGCCAATATATATATAGTATATATTATACGCTTCAGGCAACTCTTTTGGCCAACATTTATTTAATTATTTATGTACTTTTTTGTGTTTATTTTTTATTTTATTCGTAGCAACACACACTTAGGCACTGTTCACAGAGAGGCACACGGCGGAGTTATTGTTTTGCATTTCCGCTATATATGTACATATATATGTCAGATTTTTTGGCCAGAGTTTGGCTCTAGTATTATTGACAAAACAACAAAAATAAATGCGCGCTTTGCATGGGACTTTGCTCTAATTAATTCCCCCAAGCGGAAAGTATCCGAGTATCCCGCAGATACTTTCCACTTTCGCAAAACGCGCCAGACTTTGGCTCTACTTCTCCGTTAAACGTTAAATACTTCGGTAGTAGAGCTATCCCCGTATTTGTATCGCAGAAAGGGCAGAAACCTCGGTCACGACGACGCTGCTCCTCCACTCCACAAGCAGAGCTTCCGATGTCCGAGTTCGAGTCGGATTCCGATTCCAATTCCGATTCCTATTCCGATTCTCCGGAATCTACGCGCACTTCGCTTCGCTTCGGTTGGCTTTAACTTGGTCCGATTCTCTTGGTTACGATTTTCTGAGAGCTTCAGATTTTTCTGGCTTTCCCCAGCTTTTCGGGGGCGGCGCGACGCGTGGCGGATGTACGTCTGGCTGGCGCGAACGCTCGTTACTAACTGAATAGCGACGTGCTACGAAAATTGGCAAAACAAATGAGTAACCAAGCGACGACGATGGCTAAGCTCGTATCTTGGCAACAACAACCAACAACGGCAGCGGCGGCTCTCTTAAGTTTATCAAGCCCGAAGAGAGTTACGGCGGAGAGAGCGGCGACAGGGTTGTCAAGCTCTCACCTGAGCTGATTAGATTGCAATGGAGTAATACTAACGGTTACAAGGTAATTCAGATAGGTAAGAAAGATAATAAAGTGCAATGCGGGGGTAAAGATAAAGGTAATTAATTGGCTTTCTGTAATGTGTGAGTTATCTGAGAGGATCAATATGTGTCTGTTGCTTGAAGAGTGAGTCAAAGAACAAATAATAATATAGCAAAACAATCAAAGCTTAATTGTTCAGGTATTTTTTTTAAATAAAGATATTTTATATTAAATATAAAAACATAATACTCAGAGTACGTAATAAATATTAATATTCCTGATCTTTTTGCCACTTTAAAGCCTTAATTTCAAAATATTGAAATGTAAATAAAATATTCCCAACAACTAGACAACCCTGGTGAAACCCCACTCAACTCCAAGCCAAAGGTAAGCTCCACTTGGCGCTCTCTCTGCCACCGACTTCCCCTTGCAACTGCCATATGGTTGATGGCGCTTTCTCTTAGCCGACATTTGTTGTGTTTGCTCTCTCGCCTCTTGGGCCGCTCTTCGCCATTTGTTTTGCATTGGAACTGACTTACGAAAGCGGCCAAGTGAACAACAACAATGCATCGGAGCCCTAGCCCTATTCGCAGCTCTGGGGAGTGAGGGCAGGGGGGGGCCTGGGCCAGAGACCTGGACCTCCAAAAACCACATGCACCCATACGTACACACATTTCAATGCAAAATTTACATACGGCAAGAACACAAACAGCAACAGAAACAATGGGCGCCCAAGAACGGCAATAACAATAGATGTACACTCAGAAAAATACATATAGATAAACCCAAATATCCATTTGTATCACTTGTTCGTAAAAAAAATCTTTAATTAAGGTGTACAAATAATTATTAGAATTTTAAATCGTTTTTCCCTTATGGTCCTCATAGACATTTCTATAATGAATTAATTAGTTAATATAAATATAAAATAATACTTAATATAGGCGCGTATTACTGCTTTTCTTATACCCTGAAAGGGTATGATAAATTAGTTATAACCGAAAATGTATTTTATTAAAATATTCTCAGTTTGAGTAACCGATTTATAGTTTCCTGTACTAAGAAGTGTAGCTCACAAACATTTAAATACTTTCTCGTACACAATTGCATCATTCAGGTTAAATCTAAATGCAACGCAGTGCTCCTGTCCGCCTTTATTGTCAGACTGATAGAGTACCCAAAGGTTCGATGGAACTGATTTGCCACTTGGGAACCATGCATTATGCCAAAGCTTCATAAAGTCATTACCAGAAGTCCTGCACTCAGAACGTTCAGAAATTAATTGATTGCATTGAATTCCTCCATGGTCTCGAATGAGATTAGATTAAAGCCCATGTCTTCGCAGGATGCACGGGCTTCAGACCAGTTCTTCTCCGTTTCAACAATATTATAGTATGTGCTGTCATTAAATAATAATTATCTTGGAGTTGCATCTACAATTTTAAAGCCTCTAATCTAAATATAAATTTTAAGAAAATGTTAGTAAATTTTAATGTTGTTAATGATCTCACTTGCTCCAGATAAATAAAACGGGCTCAAAATCACCTAAAGTAGACTGCACTGTGTCAGCATTTTGGTACTACTGTTTTGGTTTCTTTTCAAATTTCCCCTTTTTATACCTTGACAAGCTCATATCGCAAATTAAAGGTCTTAAAGTATTTGCTGATCATTTTTAAGAAAGCAACAATTTAATTAATATTTAAAATGTCTTGGAAAAGAAGGATGTTGATAGTGATATAATAATATATTATAAATAGACTTGTTTTCCTGAAATTTGAGTACTATTAGATAATAAGCGTGGGAGTTATTAGACAATAAAGTTTCTATCTTGCTCTGTCTCGGCTGAAGCGATAAGAAATGTAACATTGCTTTGTAATATTTTTTTAATTTAAAGAAAATTGCCTGTTAGTTTCCAAGGAGATCGAAATTAAAATTGCGACGGTAAAGAATATGCTAAAAATATTTAAAATAAAGTATATTTATCCTTCGGCACCCACGCAATCTTTTTTTTGAGTGCATCAAGTACTGAAGATTTCTAAAGAGGAAAGATAGACATGGTCAGACCGTCGAGTGCGTGGTACTATGCCAAAGCGAAGACTTGCTTGCCCCCCCGCTACGCTCCTGCACAGCAAACACAACATGCACAATGAGCCCCTCAAGTGGCCGGGCCAAGTGAAGATGAAGATGAAGATGAGCTCCAGACCGACACCAGACCATTGTTCTTGGTGGCCATGCCCAACTCCGATGCCGTATCCGTCTCCTCCTCCGCCAGTGTGATCCATAATGCTGATGTTGCGTGGCCGCTTGTTTATGTTCGGCTATAGCCACTGTGTTGGCTACTGTTTGGCCACTTGGCCATTTACCAAATTGAGCTTTCGGATGGTGGCCTAACCAGGCGTAACTAACTCTTTGTATGCCTGCCAGGTTTTCCCTGGCCACGAGTAAAACTTCCGTGCTTCCGCCGAAGATCGATCTTTTTTTCTAGCCTGATGCCCCGGTGCCTAATGAGGAAGGTTTTTGGGTGCCTTCCTCGTCGTACATTTGTGGGGCATCCGCATGGAATTCGTCGTGGCTCTTTCATCTCCGGTTTCCACCTGCAATCAAGTGTTCTTGAGCTGCTTTATTGTCTTACACTCTCGCTCTTGTTGGGGTCCACGTCCACGTCCATGTCCATCCAACCATCCATTCATCCATCCATCTAGGGTGTTCTGTACCAAAGATACTATACCCCACCCAAACTGGTTTCGGTTTCTTGCTCTTGCTCTGCATTGTATCGCAGTTTTTTCTTTAATTATTTCTGCTGTTTTTTAGTGTTGCTCTTAGGGGAGGTTGATTAACTTTTTTACGAAGCTGATGGGGTTTTTTTTTACAAGTTAATTTTAGAGAACAGTGGACCACTGGCTGGCAATGACGATTGTTCCACTTGATAAATCGCAGAAAAGGAAAAAGTAAAGATATTTGTATTTATAAAACATAGATTATTTATTAATTTATTATTTGAATATATATTTTAATGTGGTGATGGAATCAACAACATATAGAAAACATTTACAAAAAAAGGAGAAAAATTACTTTTCCATGTATGGAGAAATGAAAAAAGGAATAATGAAAATTAAATTGTTACGAGCTTAATATAAAATAAAATAATAAAGACAGTATCACGAATTGCTGAAGTTTGTTTGAGTATGATGTTATTAATGAAATTTGTTTAAGAGCTTAAGTCTTTTAAATAATACTTTAACCTTAACTTTAATGTATCATAAGTTCTTTGTACTGATTTTAATTTAAAGAAACCCATAATTTTTTCAAGTATTTCTCCCATTTTAGGGTATTCAACAGTCAGTTTAAAAACTCTTTAGGCCACACATACATCAGGTTTATAATATGTACAATAATTATGTTGTTTTTAGCGCTCGCCATGAGTCAACTCAGCAACAAGTTTTTGGGCCATTACCGGACGCTTTCTGGCCAAGAGTTGTGGCTGTCATTGCAGCGACCAAAGAAGTGGAAGTAAAAACTGGAACTGCAGAACAATACGATGTAGTTGCGTTACCAGATATGTGTGTCAGTGACAGTAGTAAACTATAGTGACTCGGTGACTTGGAAAAGGATCTGTCACTTTGGCGGTCGCTGCAAGCAGAGCGCGAAGCTGCTGCCCCTTTGTTTGCGCCGAAAAAAGGTAAACACAAGTAAGGCGTATTACCAAACCAAGCCCAGTGGCTGGCTGGCCATAAACAAAAGCACCGTAAAAAGGTCAGACGCTGACCGAGAGCCGGGCGTGAGAATGGCTTTTGGCCCGGAGGGGTCCGTTCCGGACCAAGGCGACGGCGAAGCGACACACATCGGAAGCCGCTCCATAAATGTACAGCAATCAGATCGCATGGGGCAGCTAATTGTATTTCGGCGGAGAAGCATCTACGTGTTTGCACCTACTACTCAGAGTGTAACACACACGAACTACACACATTTCTGGTTCTTTTTGCTTGTTTACTATCTTGGCACGATTGCTTAAGTGGATTTTGATATGCCAGTGGATTTCTAGGAAGAAATGTGTTTTCTCAACAAGTTGAAATTGGGAAAATATTTGAAATGCGACACGAACTTAGTTCGCGGTTAATTAAAAGTATTCTTCGATATAAGAGAATTACATATGTTAGGTTTCATGAAGTTGTTAATACCTTTCAGATTATTTGGAATGTGTTATATATTTCTAAAAGCCACAACTTAAATTTTACCTTTAACTTTCCATCCTAAATAATATTTCAATCGGTTTGCAACAAAACTTCTTTACAATTTTAAATCTTTTAGGTCAAAAGCAGTTGACAAAAACTGTGATAGATTCAAAGATAGATTTCGGACTCCTATTTACCTTAGAAAGAGTTCAAGAAGTTTGAGAATATGTTAAGAAAACCCACAATATTTTTTAAAATTAGAGAGGGAACTTAGTCTTATTTCATTTTAAGAAAGTCCCTGGCTAAGTGGTCCTTTTGTCGGGTACTTTATTAGGTACTAATAGGTCTGATCCTTACCAATTATATTTTATTTATTTTTATATTATTAAATTTGTAACCTTCATATTCAACTAAAGTAGATTAAAATTGAATTTTTAATAGCCATATTTGTTATCAAATAAATACGTGGCTCAGGGGACTAATGGCCTCTTACTTTGTCTGCTCTCAAGATAAAGGACATGGGTTCGATTTTCGCCAATGGCAATTCGTATCTTATTTTGTTTTTTATTATTTATTTGATTTATAACATTCATATTTAAGTTAGGTAGTTATCTTTCAGCCCGTTGTATATAACGAAAGGTCATTGGCTTGAAACCTATTACAACAAGCGAACAAGTAAGTTTTTTTATTTTCTAGTACATTTTCGACCCAAAGTTCAATAAAAACTAAAAAGAAATGACTTATGAACTGAAGAGTTCAAAAATAGGCTCCCTTTTTGAAATAATATTATACCTTTAAATATTATTTCGAGTGCATAAACATAAAATATTTTCAAGTGAACTATCCCACCACTTCTGTTGATTTTTCCACCTGGAATAAGATGCATCAACGCTTCCTCCCGAGGAAGCTCCGCTCGGAAGAGGCCAAGCCGCAGAATGGGGTCAAGAGAGGCAATGATTCTTCTTCTTCTGGTCTGTGTCCAGTCAAAAGGGCAGTGACGATGCCCAAGGAAAAGCCAGTAAAAAGAAAATTATTTTCAATTTACATTTCAAGCAGAAGGGCTTTATGTTGTTGTAGTTTTTGTTGTCTTTGGAACTGTGAGGGGAATGAGGAGGCGAGGGAGGGTAGAGCAGGGGCTATTTTGGCCATCATGGTTTATGGCCGAAGTGGTTGTTGTTGTTGCTTTTGGTCTAATGTAATAGTTTCTTTGGCTATTGCAGCTGTTGTTTTCATTGTTGTTGTTGTTGTTGCTGCAACTGCGCGGCATTGAAGCATATTGCTGCCGTTGTTGTTGTTGTTGGGCAAGCGAACGGAAATGAACGGAGAGCGATAACAAGGGAGCAGGTCAAAGAGAGCCTCATTGGAGTTAAGAGAGAGTTCGATTCCCTCTCTCTTTGGTTTGGATTGTGGAAGTGGATCGCATGTTGGTTAATGGTTCTTTGCTCGGCTTAAACGTTTCTCTGTTGGATCTTGAAAACTTAACTGAGCTTGGCCAAAATCGTATTAACTTAAATTGAGGAAATTAGCTTAAATGATGTAAAAGGAGAACATAATTTTAGCTGCGAGAGAGTAGAATTTTTAATGTTTTAAGTGTACATTAAACAGTAAAGTGAAAAGAAGCTTGATGCTTTTAGCATACGATTTTTAATTTTTTTTTAATAATTTAATTAAATTGAGAGTATTAAGTTCAATTGTGAATTTAGTTTGGTAATGGTTTTAAATGTTTTTATAATTATTAATAACTTTTGTAGTGAAATAAAGCATTATGAATAGGTAATTAAATTGAATTAGGTTTTTATTATCACTTAAAAAATAAATATAATTACTGCAGGTTAATGAATTTCTAATAAAATAAAAACAAAATCATTATTCAAATAAGAAGTCCAGAAAAGCCCTCATGAGAGACTGAAAGAAGTCTTCCAACATTAAGCGTAAATAAAGTGTTTTCAAAGAATGCGCCTAAAATTCCCAAGTACGAATTCATGTATACGATAATTCATAAAAGCGGAAGTGTTGAGACTGATTACACAGTGCTGCATGGTTCAGTTACAAAAATTAGGTTTTTATTATCACTTAAAAAATAAATACAATTACTGCAGGTTAATGAATTTCTAATAAAATAAAAACAAAATCATTATTCAAATAAGAAGTCCAGAAAAGCCCTCATGAGAGACTGAAAGAAGTCTTCCAACATTAAGCGTAAATAAAGTGTTTTCAAAGAATGCGCCTAAAATTCCCAAGTACGAATTCATGTATACGATAATTCATAAAAGCGGAAGTGTTGAGACTGATTACACAGTGCTGCATGGTTCAGTTACAAAAATTAGGTTTTTATTATCACTTAAAAAATAAATACAATTACTGCAGGTTAATGAATTTCTAATAAAATAAAAACAAAATCATTATTCAAATAAGAAGTCCAGAAAAGCCCTCATGAGAGACTGAAAGAAGTCTTCCAACATTAAGCGTAAATAAAGTGTTTTCAAAGAATGCGCCTAAAATTCCCAAGTACGAATTCATGTATACGATAATTCATAAAAGCGGAAGTGTTGAGACTGATTACACAGTGCTGCATGGTTCAGTTACAAAAATTAGGTTTTTATTATCACTTAAAAAATAAATACAATTACTGCAGGTTAATGAATTTCTAATAAAATAAAAACAAAATCATTATTCAAATAAGAAGTCCAGAAAAGCCCTCATGAGAGACTGAAAGAAGTCTTCCAACATTAAGCGTAAATAAAGTGTTTTCAAAGAATGCGCCTAAAATTCCCAAGTACGAATTCATGTATACGATAATTCATAAAAGCGGAAGTGTTGAGACTGATTACACAGTGCTGCATGGTTCAGTTACAAAAATTAGGTTTTTATTATCACTTAAAAAATAAATACAATTACTGCAGGTTAATGAATTTCTAATAAAATAAAAACAAAATCATTATTCAAATAAGAAGTCCAGAAA
>VNJO01012139.1:0-87413 GCA_008042535.1 Drosophila tani | reverse complement strand
CTGTGTATTCGTATGCTTTTCGACATAACCAAAATTTAATTTAAATTAAATCGGTAGAGCATTGAGAAAACTGTCAGAATGCAGTTCCCTAATTAGAGTATCCTCTTAAACATAGGTATGTGTAATATAGAAAAATAAAATACAACTCACCCTAATTGTTTCCAAGACCAGTCCACCGCTCGCATACTTGAATTCCTTGCAGAGAATAGCGGAAGCCGCGGTGGCCTAGGTGGTAGGGTATCTCTCAGGCAGAACTGTAACTCCTTTAACTCCACTTTGCACACCGATGAAGGTGGCGGAAGTTTTGTAGTTGCCTCACTATTTTTTTTCTTCACTAATTTTTTTTTCTCCGTTTTTTATTTCACTTCACCATTTTTTTCTTCACTAATTTTTTTTACCGTTTTTTTTTTCCTTTTTTTTACCGAGCACTTCGAATAATTTTTTCACACATATTTAACTTGAGCTGGGAGCTCTTAGCCCGATCGGAGATTGAAATGAACTGAATTGCTAGCGAGGACTTTGTTCAAAGGAAGCAAATGGAGGCAGCCCGAGAGTACAGAGCCTACTTTAATGCACACCCAGAGTGTGGCCAGAGTGCGTTGCTGACCAAATGGTAATTTAGGGATGGTCACTTTTAAATAGTTTTAAAACTCTACGCGCTTGCAGCCTGGGATCAGCTTATTTACCAGATTATTACCCTTGCCTCAGTTGGTATCATTGCCAAAGGACAATAACCTACAAACAGAAACAACAAGCCGATCACGATGTAAAGTCCCCATGCGTCACAATGCCAAACATTCGCATCGATGTTGGATATGGGAGTTTGGGAAAAGTAAACTTATTTTGGCACTCCCACTCGGCCACGCCCACCCAAAACTAACAACAAATACAGGGCAGCACACATTTTGACCGCAACAATGTTTGGGTCCCATAATTTTCAGGTTGATGTTTCGGCATACACTCACTATCCAGGAGGCTGGAAAAATCACAAAAAAGAATGTAAAGGGGGAAGAATCTTAGGGAATTTGAGGGCATCTTAATAGGGCTTTGATTTGACAATTTACTTGACCTAAGATTTTCAAATTCTATAATTTTCCTAATTTAAGAATTATACTAATTACGGAAATTAATGCATTTGTAAATTATTTGATTATATCTGAGATACAGCTTGAAGACATTCTTACTGGAAATATATTTTTAATTTAACACTTTTTCTTTTATATTATTTATTAAATTTATATTTGTTTGTATCCAATATTTTTTTGAGAAACCGTTACTAATTTTGATTTTTTAAAGGATATTTTTGAGTTCGTCATGCAATCTTAAGCTGAAAGTTTCTCCATTTGTTCAGGTTGCTTTTTCCTGTGCTGCTCTGGGAACGTGCAAAGATTTAGCAAAAGTACTTAGGCAAGCAGCCAGCTTTTGGACGGGGAATGAAGTCGAGCTTGTGTCCTGGAGGAGCCGAATCTGGACAAGAATCTGAGCTCGGCTGGAGCTGGAGTTGCAGCTCTGGGCGATGGCAATAAAGGTAACCTTCTTAATTTGTTATGGCTGCCATTTTGGGCCACGAAAATGGCTGATGCTCCATTGGGCAGCAGCTGTTCCTGTCTCGGTCTCGCTTCCACTATCTCTCATTATATTTGTGTTTTTTTTTCCAGGGTATTTGGGAGATGAGCAGTCGGATTTAAGGAAGATTAGGCTTTTATTAGGAATTCCTTTAGATTTAAATAAAACAAAAGCAATACTGTCTTGGTCAGAATAGTTTTATAAAAATATTAGATTAGTTAAGGGCGAAGACAATCCGTGGGTTGAGTAACTCTTTTATGGACTCCAACTGCAACTCCGATACCTCTGCACACCTCTCCTGGCCAGCTGGTGCTGCCAGGACCAGGACTAGGACCTTTTGTGGGGTCCGTGTCTGCGTTTTGTTGCGAAACTTGTTCGCCGCTGGAATATTTGCATTGCGGTGTCTCGCTGGCGTCGAGAGAAAATCTGCGATTTGTGTGTGAAGTGTGCGAAACACAAAGAAAAGCGCCGCGGCGAAGGGGTTTCCCTGCCAGCTTTGTATTGTTTACTTTTTGTTTTAATTTTTCTAAACCCTCCTCCCTCCACTCCTTTTATATTTGTCCTGTGTCAGTTTTGTTTTGGGAGAAGGCTCGAAACGAAAGGACATGCGGACTCCCAAATGGAACCAAATAAAAATTATATCGAGCATATTCCTGATTAATTAAAGAATAAGGTCTTAAATTGATCAAAGAATGGACTCTGAAATAACGATCGGGAAAACAATTTGTACATGCTAATTAGTTTAATTTCCTGCCTAGTTTTTACTTAAATATTTTAAGAAGTTAAGCAAAAAATCCCTTTCGAAATCCTCTCGATAAACGCGGATCGAAAGCTGCACATGGTCGGGGCTAAAAGCGTGGACAATTCCCCGGAGGTCATCGATAGAAATGTTACCAGCCGCATGTTCATCCACTGGAGCATCCTACCCCCCTCTGCCTCGAAAAAACCGCCCCAATACCTACGGAAAATTCCGCCCACATGCTGTGCTACCTTGTGCCAAGTGCTCTGGATTTTTTCCTGCTCTTTCCTTTATTTTTTTTTTTGGGCCCACGCTAAGCACACAAAAACATAATTTGTTTGCTTGTCATTTTGCCATAATACGCTGACAACAACAACGATGGGAAGAAGGAGGCCAGTATCCAGCGGACTGAAGGGAAATGGAAAAAAAAATACATATAAAAACAAGAGACAAAAAAAAAGAGAGCAGGAAAATCAAGCACAAATACTAATAAAGGCAACAGGGGGGAAAGATGCTGCGAGGAAAGGAAAAACTCGCGCTCACCACTAATGTGTTCTAATTTTTGGTCAAAGTGTGAAAAGCGGAAAAGGGCGGTGGTAATCGCCAGACAGTGGGCCAAGGCCTACAACATTTTCTCAGGATTTTCTTAAATTTTTAGTTAATACAGAAAAGAAGCAACGTAAGAAGCTAAAATAATTAAATAAATATATTTGCAATTGCAAAACAAAGGTGTTTTGTTTCAAAACATTCGTATTATTAGTCTTGAGAAATTCGAGCTGCAGGCTCTTTCAATTTTAAATAAAATAGTAATTTATATAAAAATAGATTTTTAAATTCTAAATTCGACTATATCCTGATCTTAGTGATGAGTCCCCGTCCCCTTCCCAGTCTCCGACTAAACCCAACCCTCGGCAACAATTCCGCTCAGCAACAATTTGTTGTTTGTGCTTGGCGACTCTGGCCTCTGCTTACCGAGCATAATGAATGTGCTTACGAATTGGTTATTATATTTTCTGGTGACACAGGACACGGCACCGAATCGGGATGAACCACCGGGCAAGAGAGCGAGTCCTGGCCTGCTCCTTTGTTTGTTGGCTGGGCTGTTTGTTTGCTGGCTGTGTGTTTGCTCTTGTTTGTTTGCTGTTTGCTGCCGTTTGCCAGTGCCTGTTGACCTGCACAGAGCGCAAATGGCCAAAAAGAAAATTGAGCGCAAAATGCTTAACAAATATTTTATGACTTCGAAGTTCAAACGCTTAAATGTGGCAACATTGTTCCCACTCTTGGCTCCATCTTTTGTTGTTGCTGGCAAATTACCCGCAGCAGCAGCAACTATTTTCCAGGATATAGCATATTTTTGGTCCTGCTCCTTGCAAAACAAAGGAACAACAACGCGCTGCACACAGTCGGGAAAAGTGCGAGGAAAAGCCGGGCAGTGGGAAAAAGGAGAAAAAGAAAAACCAGCAGCAGCATAAGGAGCCCAAAAAGAGTGGGAAAAAATTGTTTGAAATTCCTAACAAAGCATTTTAACAATTTGCTGACATTATAACGGCGACAAGTTGAGCGAAGTCAATAAACTGTTAACTGAAACTAAACAAAAAAACAAAATTTATATATATATATATATAAAGAAAAGGTCAAGTTCTCGAACTTTGTGTTACTCTTTAAAAAGGCTTTATCTTTTGCGAAATATATATAAACTGTATTTAAAATAATTATATAGCTACGATTTCTTCAAAATAAATACGATTAACATAACAATAAATTAACATGCATTAAATTTCTAAGTGCTTGTAGTTAAGCAAGCTGAATATTATTAATATTATTATTTCCTTTAATATTAATTCCACATTAAAAAAAACATGAGCTCCCTAGCTCCAAACAATCTGTTTAACTTAAGTGTGGATTAATATTAATATCAAATTAATTTTCTCACATTTCCTTCAACACAATACACCCGGCCAGCGGTGGGTATGAAAAGGGGGTAAAATCAAAATGCGCCAAAGTGAAAAAAGTGCTGATAGTAATAGACTGGAAAGACGTGCATCAATAGCGCCTCAAATGCCCCATAACATCGGGGTTCGGATGGTCTGCGAGAGGGTAGTGCCATAGGGGAACCGTGTCAAGGGATTGACGAAAAAGTTTTTAACAAAATTCCCGCAACAGCAGCAGCAGTAGCGGCAGCAGCAGCAGCAGTAGCAGCAGCAACATCAATGTTTGGCAGCTGGCAGCATAAACGGCATGAAACTTCATTAAAGCGATAAAAATCAGAATCGAGGTGGCAACAAAAATCCGGCTACAGCTCCTGGAAACAGAAACTGAGGAAGAAAAAATGATAGCAGACCATTAAATGCTCTATATGCTAATTTTCTGAATGTATATTAAGATAGTAATTATACATTAAAATAAACTAAAGAATAAACAAATAAAGCAAGTCTGTCTGGATTACTTTAATTATCTTCTATAGAATCTTTTGTTACGGAATATTGAGAACATAGAGCTTTCGTATAAATAAATTAATAGATACAATTAAAAAGGATGTAAACTTCGGGTTTTTAACCTAAAATAATTAAATTTCTACAATTGTCAAACTGAAATAATTGAAAGTCCTTGGAAAACATTAGTCAAAATATTTTAATTTTAATACCTTTTAATTTTCTATTATCTCTATTGTTTCGTAGCAATTTTAAAGGGTATCGGCGGTGCAAGGAAGAGCTGCGCCGCGGGCGGAGAGAGCCCGGTTCAAAGCGAGTCCGGCGTGCCCTGCACACCGCAGTCAAAATATCCGGCGGAGCCGCAGCACCTGTACAACCACCGCAGAATACGAAGGATCCCAGAGTTATTAAACTTGTTCGAGGCTTGTTTATGGAAAATCTGGGCATGCCTGGGACGCTGCAGCGGATTCCGGACTCCACTTACCAGCCCCCATCCCCCATCCCACACCTCCTCACCTGATTAAGCCCAGTCAAAGATTTATGACGAATTGTCTGCCGTGCCTGCATCCATCCACACATGCATGTATGTATGTACAGGTGTGTAATTACGGCTGGGCTCGTGTGAAAAAGTATGATTTAATGGGCAGATGCTGCCAACACATATTACACTATTTTTGCACTGGCCGATGATGGACATTGATGGACGTAAATGGAGTTTATGCAGTGCCAGCACATGCCACAGATCGCTCCGGTCCGGTTCGGTCCGGAAATACGAGTGTATAGACCAAAGAGCCAACCAACGATATTCATTTAGCCGTGACAGCCAAAAAGTAGGCACTCCAGCCGACAGTTTAAATTAGAAGAGAGGCCTTTCACGGCTGCAACTTAATTTTGGAAATACCATTTACACTTTCTGAATGCTGGAAAATACACAGCAAATAATCCGGAGGGCGGCAGTTAAAGATCTCCACTAAAAACATTAAATAAAGTGGTTTAAAAAATTAGAAAATTAAATGTTAACAACTTCTAAGATGTGATTACATTTTTGAATACTTATTTACAATGAATACCAATTAATTCAGAGACTTCGGGTCAAATTATTAGAAATCTTGTTGAGTTAATGAAAGATTTCTATAAGTATCTATTAAAAAAACCTTTTTTTAACACGAAAAATACAAAAATTAAATGTAAACAATTTCCCAGATGGTATTTTATTATTTTAATAATACTTTACCATGAATACAAATTAATTCAGAGAGAATTAAAAGTATGCACAAATCCTTTTCTTAATTTTTACAATAAAACTTGTCTTAATAAATACGAAAATTAAAAGTACAGAATTTTTAAGGATTGATTATAATTATTTTAATAATTCTTTTTAGCAAATACCAATTAATTTAAAGATTTTGGCTCAAGTTGTTAAAAACTTGTTGAAATTATGCCTAAATTGTATGATTATCTTACAAAAATGCCAGTTTTCAATAAAACACGTCTTTAAAATTTTAAATAGTCTAACCTTAGATTTTCCAAGATCTGATTATATTTTTCTAATACTTATTTACCATAAAAACCAATTAATTCAGAGACTTTACCTCAAGTGAGTGGCAGCAGGGCAAGGCCATCGACTTTTGCGATATGCTCTGCCAAGATTTCAGTGCCGACCACAATGGACCCAAGGCGAAAAAAAAAAATATATATAGGTATATAATAATAAAGAGGCAGCAACAAAAGGGGGCATAATTTCTGGCATATCAAAAATAGTTGCTCGGTTGCGTGCTTTCTCCGCCACTTTCTTCCCATCTCAATACATATCCGTTTATGCGGCGGATGTGGTGTGCCAAGCAAACAAAAAGGCGGCAAAAATCAGGGGGGTGGCTACTGGAGGGTGTAGTATCGTATCAATGGAGAGAGAGCAAAAACATAGACTCGCATAAAAGAAATCAACTATTTTGATTGAACGCACACACACATGAGCGCACAGGAGCTGAGCAGCGCTTTGGATAACAAAGATTCATAATTACGATAAACAACAGCACTGAGCACTGAGAGAAAAGATGGGGGAAATGCCTGCCAAAAGGGGAAAAGGGGGGTTAAATATCAAGAACAAGCGAGCTTCGCAGATAAGCAAATGCTCCCCGTGGCTGAGGTTTCCTTTTTGTTGCCACCGTTGCTGCTTTGTGATAAATCACAAGGGGATGCCTCCTTAGTCTTGGTGGGGCCATAAAAATTTCTGAGAAAAGCGGAAAACCCGGCGAGAAAGTGGCGAAAGCATTGGCGAAAAACGAGAAAAACGAGGGGTGGTGGCTGGTGGCTGGGAAACAAAGAGGTGGCCGAGGGACAAGAGCTGCTCTCACCGCAATCAGTGTTCTCTGTGCTTTTAATTGATATCATTGGCCATGATTTTAATTGAACAGTGGCTGCCCATAAACCAGTAAAAATTATCCTTGCTCAGCGTTAATTCCACAAAGCAAAATCTCTAGGATAAAAGCAACCTATTTTTATTAGGGATTTATTTAAATTAGATATAAAAATAAGTTAATAAAGAAATATGGGACTTATTGGTAATGTCTTTACAATGTATTTTTTGTGCTCAAGAAACTAATTTATATTTTGAGTTGAATAATAAAAACTAAGTATTCAATAAAATAAAGCTTTTAATATAAAATGCCAAGATATCCTTTATTTCCCAATTAAATTCCATTAATTTATAGTTTACCCTTAATGCTTTTTAGTCCCTACAAGCTTATTTACGAGTATAAATCCAATTTAATATTTACTCTACCGATTTGCAAGGCTTTTTTTTCTGAAATAATGCCAGCATCGATTTAAGTCCCCTTTTTGTATTCCAGAACACCTTTCCTAGCCCCTAGCCCCAAACACACATATAGTGTGTACACTTTGTGTGCGAGCACGTGTCGCTGTGTGTTTACCATGCCATTAATTGGATTATCTAGCGCTTCGTGGCACCACAACAAAATAATTATAATTATTTTAATTTTTATTTTCATACACATCCGTCGCATATCACACACACTCACACTCGCACACGCACCTCTCATATGGCGAGTGAGCAAAAATTAATTAAAAATTATTATCTTGTGTGTAGCGATCTATCGAAGGCCAATCAATCGATAGCTGCATTGCCATCTTGGCTGACACTTCGGTGTCCGGAAAGGCGGGATGGCGGGTGGGCTTGTCAGCGCCATGGCATTTATGGGTCGCCCCTGCAGGGGATTATCCTACAACTTGCCCCATGAAAATGCATTAACAATAGAGATGACAGGACACTGAGATATATCACTGGGATATCAAAAAGAAATTATTTAATTTTGATTTATTTAGACTACATTATACTGGTTTTATAGTTATGGAATATTGGCTATATTGTCATAATTTTTTAATATTTTAATTAATGGAAAGCTTTTTAAATGTTTGATAAATATCGATATTAGTTATAGATTTTTCGAATTTTCAGACTTTTACTTATATTGGTTTTATTGAAATATTGTCTTTATTGTACAAATGGTTTAACTTTTTGATTTGAGTTAAATTAATTGAATTTTCCATTAAATATTCTTGATATTATTCACAAGTAATCGATATTTCGTATATTCAGACTTATATATTTAATCTTTTAAGTTTTTTGTTTCGAACTGTTTCAATCACTGTAAACGGCAGTCCACGTAGTGACGATGAGCACCGAGACTGTGGTGGGCAAGGAGACTACTATATACAGCCGTAGAATTGAAAATCTGCTACGATGGGCCGATCGGAACCATTCATATCTTGATCGACAGGTATTGTTAACCTCTTTGAAACAGCATACTAAGATTTTTCAAAAACGGATTAGTTCAGGAGAAATGGGGAGAAATGGGAGTGAAAGTGCGAAATTGAGCATTTTCAATACCTCACCTCGCTAAAAGGTGTTTTTGTTTTTTTGATATCAGGTAAAATTGTCGATAACTTGTGTTTGATATATTTATTAATATCGATATGATATATAAACTTTACCTTATTTTATACTTTTCAATGTGATACTGTTTTGGAAATTTTTCTTTTCAATAAAATTCACCATTCAAATTGAAGGATATTTTGCTACTTAAAAATACATCAATAAAATATAGCAAATAATATTTCCTATTGTATTTAATTCTTATTTTTATAGATATATCTTCCCAGCATACACTCCTAATTTAGATGGACAGAGGGGTGATTTTCTAGGCTGCTGTTGAACCCATGCTGTGCCGGGCTTCCGTGTGTGTTGGTCAAATGTGTGTTTGACATTTTCGATATGTTCAGTGAACGGTCGGTCGGGTCGGGTCGGGGGGCGGCTCGGTGGAAATGGGGGGAAAATTCAGGGGGAAAACGTGCGCCATTTAATGCAACCAGCTGCTGATGCTGATGCTTTTGTTGCTGCCTCTCTTTTTGCGGCATGTCCTGGCTCCTGGCTCCTGCTCCTGGCTCCTGCTCCTGCTCCTGCTCCTGCATTTTGCATGAAGTTTCTCAAAATTGTGCGCATTTGTTGAGGTTGTTGTTATAATTTAGTTGGAAATTGCTGTCACACCCACACACACTTGCACACACACACCCGAAATTAACCCACTGAGTACCCAGAACCCGGGACTCGGATTTAATCTTTAGTAATTTGTTTGATTTCTGTTATTGGCCTGTCTGTCACTCGATTTCTGGCCACAAGAAAATTCGGAAAGTCTGCAAACATTTACCACAACTTCGGCTTTGCTATTTTCCGGACATTTTTCAGCAGCATTTTTGCTGCATTTCCCTGCTGCAAAGTAATTAATTATTTCTCTTGTGCCATTTCCATATCCATCTGAAGTGCAAAAGAGTGCAAATTGATATTGATATTAATGCCAAAGAAATTCGCTTTGATTTCATTTCTGAATAACCTGTGACACTATCTCCGATTTAATTAGCCATAAATATATTATTATTTTTTAATGCTTAGGGTTAAGTTTTATAAATTTTCAATTAAATTTTAGCGCCAGGACAGACAGTGAAAATAAAATGGAAACCAAACTCATTCGCTTACGCGCTTTCGCTTGGCTTCAGTTTCAGTTTGGAGTTTTCGCTTTAGTTTTGGCCGGCAGCCCCTTCTCTCTAGGCCAATTCCATGGCCATGGCCATGGCCAGTTTGCCAGTTTTGAGTTTTGTCAGTGTTGATAATATTTTCGGGAGATTCGGGGAGAGAGAGGGTGCTGGGGGAAAAACGGTTGAAAATAGGTTTTTGGCCTGCTGCAAGTGTAATTTTAGCCAAAACGCGAATTGCGAATTGGATTGCGGCTTATAAGCACGTTTATAAATTACTGATTCGTCTATGGACTAGGTTAGCCGGAGTCCAGAGAGTCCAGAGTCTATATTCCCGTATTTGCCATAGCTTTCGGCCGGACCCGGGCTTATGTCAGCGAATGAATAAATTAAATATTCCATCTCCATCATTGAAAATGTGTGCCAGTGTTTATGTGTGCGCGCCGCCGCCGCCGCTGCTTTAATTAACTTTTTTTCGCGTTTGGTTTTGGCAGATTGTGAACTCCTAAAAATTGAATTTCCTCTTTTGTAATTAATTTGTATTAAAAACCAATTTAGGACGGCTAGCCATGATAGTGGGAAATCCGAGTGGAAATGCGGCCGGCTTAGTCCGGCTTAGGCCCTGTCATTTGACCCTAATATAACAACTGACTTTGGCCCTATTGGTTGATTGCATTAATTAAGCCACCCAAGCCCGGCCACCTACCTCCCACACGATACAATAAAAAATGTGTACAAATTTGTGTTTGAATTATATGAAACAAAGTTCGAAACAAATACAGCTGCTAATTGCAAAATAATCAAAAAGATTCTCCCCTCAAAAGGGGGATTAAGAGAGTTCACAAAATGCAAGGATTATGACATCAAAAGATGAATATGTTTTTAGTTGGATTTCAGGTGGAAAATCAATTTATCCAGCAGAAGGTCGTTTTCTCCACTCAAGAGTAATTAACTTTATCTTCAAATTAAAAATAAAAAAAAGGGGGTGGTATGATAATATTTATTATTATTTATTTATTTAAGAAAAGGAAAGTTTTTAGGGATATAAAAATTGTGGAATATTAAATGTAAATTATATATATTTATGTAAACCATTATTATAAATTTGTTCAAGGAGAAGAACTTATTTCCGGGTGATGAAAGAAAGCAAATCACTTTGTCTTCAAATTAAAAAGGAAAAAATTGCGGAGGACTTATAATTTATATAATTATATATTTAATTAACTTTATCTTAAAAATAATAAAAGGAGGTGGTATGATAATATTTATTATTATATATTTATTTGCATTTAAGAAAAGGAAAGTTTTTAGGGATATTAAAATTGTGGAAATATTTAATGTAAATTATATATATTTTTGTAAATTATTATTATAATATTTTCCAAGAAAGCAAATCACATTGTCTTCAAATTAAAAAAAGGAAAAAATGGAGAAGGAATGTGAATATATATAATTATATATTTATGAGCACTTAAGACCAACGAAAAATTAATTTTAAGGGCTATTAAAATTGTACAAGTATTCAAATGATTACGATATTCTTCACACAATAATTTGGTTAAATTCGATTACAGTTAAAATACCATATTAAGCCCAATACAAAGAGCCGTACTTATCCCATTAAAATTGGCGCTTCACCTCGAACAAATTCTGAAATTCCCCAACTAATTAAAAAACGCATTATTCAAAGTGCCACAAAAAATATAAAAGAGGGGAAAAATATTGAAAATGAAAGGCAACACCCTGGGGGCAGCCAAGTGAGAACTTCCCTTTTGGAAAAGCGCGCTTCACTCGTTTTTGTGTGTGGCTTCTGCTTTATGGCATATGCAGATGCAGATACAGATACAGATACATATAGAGAGAGAGGGAGAGAGATACGCGTCCAATAACCGATTAATAAATATGCGCAAATTTTATTTTAATGCCCCCGACAGCAGGAAGAGATCCTCACGTGAGTTATGACCTGGTTAAGAGTCCTGGCCTTTTGGCCTTTTATGGCCTCTCCCCTGACGGAAGCTTGAAGCTGGAAGCTGGAAGCTAAATTGGCCACAAATCGTGCGAATATGGCCCAAAACACACGACGGGCCTTAGGTTCCGTTCGTTTCTGTTTCGTTTCGCTTTTGGATATGGATTTGGATTTGGATTTGGCTTTTGGGGCCAC
The DNA here is from genome assembly GCA_008042535.1 of Drosophila tani. Lineage (NCBI taxonomy): Eukaryota > Metazoa > Arthropoda > Insecta > Diptera > Drosophilidae > Drosophila > Drosophila tani. The sequence goes on along the minus strand of VNJO01012139.1, from coordinate 75,469 downwards.
ATGCCACATGCCGCGGGCAGCGGAAAATCAATTAATTTAAATTTTTATTGCCACACTTGCCACATTAATTCGTTGATTCGCCTCAATTTCTGGGCGAAATGTGTTAGCTGCTCTCATACGAATGATTTATGCCCGGTCGGTCTTCTGTGAGTCTGCCAAGATGCTCTTAATGGATTATTCATCTCGTGTTTTTGGCCCGTGCGTGTTTATCTCAGTGACGGTTCACCAAAGATGCCCGGAATGGTGTTAGGCGATACCAGGTCAGGGAAGTGGTTCCTAAAATTTACCAAAAAACAAACTGAACTTGGAGTTTGGCATTGAAAAAATCAAGGAAAGAAAGAACTTTGAGATTGGATTTATAAAGATGATTTAAAACTAAATAACGATCACTTGCGGTTTGATATCACTTTAAAAAATGCTAAAAAGTATGCAACAAAATGCTAGAGGCGACAAAATCCATACAAACACATTTTGAAGCATAGTTTTAGGTAAAACAAAAATATACAGAACATAGAACTTTGGGAATGGACTTAAAAAAATTCTTTAAAATTAAATTACGATCACTAGCGGCTTGAAATCACTTTACAAGGTGCCGAAAAGTATGCAATAAAATGCTTAAGATGTTCTAAGCACCTTTTAAGGTTTAAAAAACTGTATATCCCACAAAATATTGTGTATTATTATGGCTAAGATTGTTTTACATAAATTAAAGTAAATATATCCTGCACATTAATTAATTGTAAAATATTTTCACTACCTTCATCCCGTAAATATCATCAAAATTACAACAATAATTTAATTAAATGAAAAAGAAAGATTCCCTTTACAGTTTAATATCCAGAAATGATTTCCCATCGCATTGCCATTTAAAATCCCCTCAAGACGTACAATTTACGCACTTTATAGATGCTTGGGCTTGGCGGAGAAGATCATTCGGAGATTCGGTGGGGTGGAGGCATGGCATATTCATTTACGTGTTTATTTTCTTGCCGAGATGTGCTCTGGCTCATTTGGTTCGTTTTTGGCATTAGCACTTGGCATTGTTAAGGCACTTTGAGTGGCAATTAAGTGGAGGATGAAAAACATTTTGGCCCGGCTATATACGCATACATATACATATGTATATATACCCTAAGTGCGAGCACAAACAACTCAATTTGCACTTCATCTGCCCGGGCCCGTGTGTGTGTGTGTGTGTGTGCGAGTGCATTGGTAATTGCTAATTGATTTTGCCATATGCATTAGTTGATACATTTATAATTATGCTTTTCAATTGTCGGCCATTTGAAGTGGCAGGCGACTCGATGAGGCATGAATCTTAATGCCGCACACATTTCTCATTAAGTGATTATGGCAGAATCGGGCAAAGCCAAAGGAAATTCCCGGTGAAAGGGAAAGGAAAAGTCAGGCTTAACTGCGAGCTGCATGCAGAAAAACCACTCTAAACTTTATTAATTTTAATTAAAAACACTCGACTCATTTTGAGGGTTAAGCGCTTTCCTGTGTGTCTACTTTCCGGTTCCTGTTCCTTCCATTTCCGTAAGCCGCAGAACACTCGACTGACCAGCAGGCGATGGCAGTTAAAAACAAGGAAGCCATCATCCGGAAAACTTACTCCATTTTCGGGGAGGCACAGACTTTGGATGAAACACCGAATGCCCTTGACCTGGAAGTAAGGAAATTACGTTCTATCTTTCCCAGGTTATTACTAGAAGGTTTTCTTAATAATATATATATTATATTTAAATTTAAATTTTTAAACAATGATCACATTAAATTAAAAGAAAATAAAGCACAAATATTTATGTATATAAATATATTTAAAAACTATATTCTCTTCGTTGGAAAAATGTTCACTCTTTGGGTTAGGGTATTTCCAAGTTCCCTCTCTTAAGCGCCAGAGATATCATTAAAAAATCTGTGCTAAACTTCTGCCCAAAAGGCGTAAGACGTTTTAGGTATTTGGCAAGAGAGAGCTGAGTCCTGGCCACCAAGGAGTATAAACAGGACTGGCAGGGAGCAAGGGGTCCGGTCCCAAGAGAAGGACTTACAACCGCGACTCCTTTCTTGTTTATTGTTTTTTGTTTTGACGGCGCACGCGGCAGTTGGTCGCTTAAGGCCATAAAAAGCAAAGGTGCGACGGCGATAAACAATGAGTGGGGAAGCCCAACCCCAACCATAGGCTTTAAAAAATAAATTATCTTTATTAATATATATATATTTTGAAATAGACAAAAGGAGAAATAGGGGAGAGAAACCTCAAACGCATTTAAATACTCGTATATCATTCATTTATCCCTTGTTAGTCTCCTATAAATATTTAAGTATAAATATATTAATAGAATTTCCCTCAATCTTTGAAAGAAAATAAAATAAATTGACACTCTTAAATATATTTTTTAAGGAATGAACAGAGTACTTTCAATTTTCTTTCTAAGAAATATACAAGTCTCCTTTGAATTCAGTATATATTTAATACTTTATTTACTTTGGGTTTTTGTTAGATAGCTATTATTATTTAAAAAATATTATTTTAATATTTGAACATGTAGAAAATGTAAAAACAATAGAGAATAAAGTAAAACAAAGTTTATTTTATTATTATTTATTTATTTAAATCTCTCTCTCTCTCTGATTTGTGACGTTTTAAGCTCATTGTTTGCAGTGTATATCCATATGGAAACCATCAGAAATCAGCTCGGGAAAATCGTTTAATCACTCTCACTCTCTCTCGCACACACACACCCTACAGACTATGGATACATACATATATATATTATATATTATAATTATTAGCAGTTACATATTTTTCGGTGCTCCGTTGGCGGCTGCGATGGGCTCGGCACTGGAGGTCCTCGCCAAGCTGTTCATCGATCCCAGGAGACTGAGCAGAACCGGCAGCAGGATCAAGCCGTGGGCCGCTCCGATTAGGACAATGCCCAGGTACATCCGGAAGTAGAAGACCTGGAAGATCTGTGAGTTGGAGAAGCCCAGCACGACGATGCCAGCGAACTTGGTGAGCGTGATGCCCGACAGGACACTGCTCCCGGTGACATTCAGCGAGTGTCGTGCCCGCTCCTGGGCCGTACCCTCGGCCCGCTTGAAGGACCTCACAATGTGCGCCACGAACTCCACGCCGATGCCCACGCAGACCACCAGATTGACCAGGGAAATGGCATTCAAATTAATGCTCCACGCCCACATCATGCCGAGCATATTGATCAGAATGCAGATCACCATGAAGAGGACAATCAAAGTGGATGTGATGTCCAACCCGGTGATCAGCAGGGTCACCAGGAAGATGGCCACCAGAGACATGCCCAGCGAGAACAGAGCGTCCTCCCAAATGGTCAAATACTGTTCGTAGTAGATGTAGAAAACGCAGTAGGCGAAGATTTCGGCATCCACCCCGTTCTCCGCAAACATGGCGTTGATCTCCCCGGCAATTCTTCGCACCTCCCTCAGCTGCGAGTAGAATTCCTCCGAGGTCGTAGACGTCGTCGAGTACTGCATGAAGTAGGTGTCCTGCACGGTAGACATGCCCTCGTCATCGATGGTGTAGATGACGGCCTGCAAGGATTTATATTTATATTTATTTATTTATAGTTTTTTAAATATATTTTTTGGCTAGACTTACATCCGCGTATGAGGCCCGGCCCGCCTTGGCGCACTCGGCATCTGGCAGATCGAACAGGAAGAAGGGTATGTACTTGTTAAAGGTCTCGGCATCGGGTCTCAGGCCATTCTCTGTGAAGCCTCGCTCGCAGGGCAGGCAGTCGTCGCTCTTGGAGTCTGGGATTTCCCAGAAGTTAAATAAAATATTTAATAAATATATATATTAATAATAAATTAACAAATACTCACTGCTCGAGCAGAACCCATTCGTGGTCACATTGTACTTGCAGCAATCGATGATGGCCAGCCAGTCGATGTAGTCATCCAGCCAGGACGCAGCTGGTCTGGCCAGGGCCGTGATCTCCGGATAGCGGGACTGTGTGTAGAGCTGCACGGACAGCGAGTTGTTGTTGCACTCGACGCCGCCGCAGATGAGATTCTGCTCCTGGGGCAGCGAGTAGTTGAGGCCGGGCTTGAGGACCCAGTAAACAGGGGCACCCATGGCCAAAAGGTCAACCATATACCGGAAGTACTTGACCACATGCGAGTTGGTGGGCATGGACATCTCCTGGTCGAGACCCTTCTCGATCGAGGGCACCACCATCAGGGAGAGGCAGGTGATGACGGTGAAGAGCAGCAGGACGCACACCTTCACGGGCCTGGGATGGGTGATGAAAATGGGTATATACCCGATATATACTTATACTTTTACTTACTTGGACAGCAGGAAGGGTGAGTAGAAGTTCTTGAACAATTTCTCGAGCATGCCCACCTCCTTGGACCGATCTGCACCAGCTGCCACTCCTGCTCCATCTTCATCCTCCTGAGATACCCTCTTGCCGCCACTCCGCACGCAGCACAGCATGTCCAGTCGTCCGTCCTGGTAGCGCCGCTCGTCGATGGCCATCAGGGCCACAAAGGCGGTGATCTGGAGGAGAAAGTCCAGCAGGATGGCGATGGCCGCGTACATGGCGAACGTCTTCACCGCCGGCATATCGGAAATGCAACCGATGGCGAAGCAGGCCATCTCACTGCCCGCCGTCTGGAGGATCGAGGGTCCCACCTGGCCAATGGCCTCGCCAATGGCCTCGTGGGTGCTAGCAAACTTCGAGTGATCCAGCCGCTGGTACGTGTGGACCATGATGAAGATGTTGTCCACGCCCACGGCCAGGACCAGAAAGGGTATCACCTCGATGGCCAGCATTGTGGTGGTCACATCCAGGTAGCCCCAGAAGCCCAAACTGCAGGTGACCGAGGCCAGGACAATGACAATGCCGCCAATGGCCAGCATGATTCGCGATTCCCGCAGGAATCCCCGACAGCTGCGAATGTGGCCGAGGGCGATGGCCACGTAGACGAACATCACCACGTAGCTGATCACGACGGTGCTCACCTCGCCCTCGGACAGCTCCACGATGGCATCCTGAATCGATCGCTCCGCCATGTAGGCAATGTCCAGGCGGTCGCTCTTGTAGTCGCGCAGAAAGTCCACGAACAACTGCTCCCACTTCTCGTTCGGCTCCAGCTTGGCCTCGTCCAGCTGGTTGCGGCCCAGGAAGGTGATGACCAGGCCGGTGGCCAGCATGTAGTCGGGATCATCGCCCACGGCCACCTTGGGCATGCCGCCCACGGCGATGCCCGGTTCGATGGGTCCGCCGTATGTGCCAAAGCAGTCCTCCATCATTGGGACTCTGTAAGGGGATTTATTTTATATTTTATGATATTTAACTTTAACTATTGTTGCTTTTACCTCAGACAATCCTCCAGCTGGTTCAGATAGTTGATGGTGTAGTTGTTGCTGTCCACGTAGGAGCTCTCGAACCGATCCATGTCGTGCTGGAAGTAGCCGTATATCGACTGGATGACACAGTCATCGACGGTGGCCGTCTGGCCGGCCATCAGGACGGGGGCATAGCAGATCTTGTCCAGACCCTCGCCCTCCGCCAGGCCCAGCTTCATGATCGAGTCTTGCAGCTCGAAGACTTCCTTCAGGAAGTTGTACTCGAAGGCGGGGCCAAAGTTCAGCAGGCCACTAGGAGCCTCGTGGGTGAACTAGGGAATTTACAAGAATTTAATCATAATTATTATTATTAATACTATTATTATTCTTAGTTTATGTTTTTCTTTTATTTTCATTGGGTAATTATTAGCAACTATTTCTGATTCGGTTCGACGTTATCTCCGTCGCTGAAACTCACTCAGAAATCTAGGAATTGATGAATAAATTCGATAACGATTAGCACATAAAAGCGATAACAATTTCAAATGAAATACAGTGTCTTTCGATGCCAAAATTGTTTACAATTCGATTTAAAAAGATAAGACGTGTTTTTTGGAGAAATGTTTTTATACTTAAAATCGAAAATATAAAAGCCAAATTTTTATTTTTATCGAGAAAATATCGAATTAATCAATTAAAAAAAAGAAATGTGCATTGGAGCATTTTAATATTTACAAAAATGTTTCTTTAAAGTTTTTCGTTAAGGAATGAATATATACAAAAAATCTGAAATTTAAAGGCCAAATTTCTAGGTTTATCGAGAAGATATCGAATTAATCAATTAAAAAATAGAAATGTGTATCGGAGTTTTTAAATATTTTCAAGTATGTTTCTAAAAATGTTTATGAGAGTTTTAAAATATTTCCAAGAATGTTTCTTTAAAGTTTTCCTTTCAGGAATGAATACACACAAAAAATCGGAAATAGAAATGGCAAAATTTGTAGTATTATCGATAAAATATTGAATTAATCGATGTAGAAAATCAAATTGTTTGATCTAGAAATAAAAAGCCATAGGCTAAAGGCTCTTATAAAGGCAGCTTCCGAAGATAAAATCTTTAAGTAAAATTAAACTCCAATTAACCTAATTAATTAACGTAAAATACAAGTAATTTAAGTCACTTAAGACCCCTTACATGGCTCTGATTCACCGCCTTAATGAACATCTGGTTGGTGCGATAGAAGGGCCCAAAGTGCTGGTCAAAGTAGTCCTTCTCGATCCTCGTCTGGCTCTCGCTGCCCGCCCACAGCTCGACGGGATCCGTGGTGATGGTCATGTACCGGATGCCATACGACAGCCCGGCGATGGCCCAGGAGCACAGGGCCAGGACCAGCACCGGATGCTTGGCGCAGAACGTGCCCCAGATGCGGAAGCCGTGGTAGAAGAACTCCCCGAACAGCGTCGGCATACAGATCCTGGGCATGCAGATCCTGCCCCGGCTCACCGCCCCCCAGCAGATGAGGCCCGAGAAGAGGACTGCGATCACCAGGCCAATGATGAAGGTGACCCCGTAGAGGCCCCCAATCTGCCAGAGCTCATCGGGACCGGTGGGGGCATCCGTGAGCGGACACGACTCCTCGCAGTCGATGCAGGCACAGGCGTAGCTATCCTCGTAGCTCTCGCCGCACTTGAGAATGGTCAGCTCCAGGTATATCTCCTCCTCCTCGCCCGCCTCCTCAGCGTCCTCGGACCACTTGTAGTTGATCTGGAAGGGCACATAGTCGCCGGTCACATCGCCCATGAACTCGTACCAGCGCCGGTAGTTGCAGGTCTTGGCATTGAAGGCCCCACAGCCCAGATCCATGGCCGGTCTGCCCGTCTGCGTGTGCTGGATGCCAATGCAGCTGTCATAGATCCGGGACACTGTGTCGTCGGTGATTCGGTAGTCAATGGACTCGATATACTCCTGGCCCGTCACAGAGTAGGTGGCATTGTAGCCGGTGAGGAAGAGGGTGTGGTTCTTGGCACAGGTCATGGCGCAAACCGTTTGGGCCATGTTCCGCGTGCATGTCGGGCACCGGGAGAAGACACCGTCGGCCTGCGACAGACCCCCGTCCATGGTCTCGATCTGGGCAGCGTCGCAGCAGAGGCTAAGCTCCTCCTCGCCGGACTCGCCCTTGTACTCCTTGTACAGCACTGGACAGCGCCGGGCGAACGTTGCCTCCGCCGTGGCGGAGTTCAGCGGACGCGCCGGCCTCGTGTCCGCCAGGTTCTGCCAGTGGGCACCGATCATGTGGCTCTGGCCATACCAAATGCAGCCCAGCTCCTCCGACTCCTCCTCGCTTTGTGCCAGGACCACGGCCAGCAGCAGAGCTGGCCAGAGAGTGGCCAGCGAGGAAATCACTTTCATCACAAACACGGAAAAAAAACAAAGGAAAAACAAACGAAGGCTGGACGAGAACTTCTTGGGAGCTTGGAGCTTGGAGAGCCGGCTGCGAACCGAACGAAACTGAAACTAAGTCCGCCGCACATCCCGGTGGCCAGGCTATATCGGAAGGCGAGTGGAGTGGTCTCGCGATTAGATTCGGTTTTTTTTTGCTCCCTCGAAAGCCCGATAAGCTTCTGAATTCTGAATTCGGCGCGATTGGATTTCGTTGGAGCAGGTTTAATGGGTATGCAAGTGGTCTTATCTTCACGGGGATTAACGTGGGCGCTCCATGGCGACAGGTGATCGGAAACCGATTAGATACTAAAGGTCAACTAGATGGGCTTTAATAAAAGTTGGATCGATGATAGGAGCTTCTTGGAAATACATACAAATTTTTTGAATTTAATGTTTTCCGGGATTTTGAGGATGAAATAATTTTTTTCTTAATTTATTTAAAAAAGTTTTAGCTATGTTAAGTTTATTTTAAAAGGGTTTTTATAGCATGAAAACTTTAAAACTTATTCTTTAGACTATTTGATTATTAGATTTCTGTTTAAAGTGCAGAGTTTGAAAGACTTTTTAGGGAATCATTTTAAGATCCACAAAGGTTTACTAATAACATTTATTTTTCTAAAACATCTTAGTTCTATTTTACCTGAAATAATACATTTTGTAAAGTTGGTTAGACTATTTTCATATTTCTATAAATATTTTTCCATTACAATATCTTTTATTTTATAAATTCAATTAATCAAAACTATTTTATTTAAATTATCTTACATTTATTTATTATTTATTTCAATAATTTATTTTTTCTTTGTGTTCTTTCTTGGAAGTGTTAGCTTTTCATGACAAAAGTCTTGTATTATATTCCGATTAGATTGGATACCCCCGATTGATACATTTATAATCATAATAAATAATGTGTGTGAAGCAAATTTGATTAACAAATTAATCGATATACCAGCGAGTTCCCAGAACTTGGCTCTTTTTTCGCTGGAAATATCTCTGGCATTTCTCAATGAATCACTCTCATCGGGCGAGAAGATAGCAGCGCCGGCAGCGGCGAGATTAAGACGTTGCCGAGTCGTATAGTTTTACGGCATTAGAGGGTCTGAAGAGGTCGGCTTATCAATCGATCCGTTTGGACAAGGGAACAGGTGTTCAACAGCCACCGAGCCCTGAAAATAACCTGCGGCGATCGCGATTTTATTGCGGCCAGTCAGCCAGCCGAGCCAGCTGAGCCAGCAGCTGCCAAGTCACATTACGATAAGCCTCAGATACGGACTGGCACAGGCTCAGGTGTCTCAACAGGTGCGGCACCAATAATTTCCACAGATACGTGCGAGAGAGAATTGCCTGGCGTAAGGGTTATGGTGCAGTTTTTGAGGCAAAAGCTAAATATTTCCAAGAAGTTGAGCTTGATCATCGATCCAGATCCAGATCCAGAGATCTGTCCTCTTTTGAGAACGATATATATTAGAGTATTCCCTTTCTAGCTTTGCTCTATAATTCCCAAAGGATTTCCTCTTCCGCTTTGGTTTTACTATAATTCTTAATGGGTTCTAGCTGTCAGCAAGTGAACTCTCCTCTTTCCTTCAAAAACAATCAATTCATTATAAAATTTTCGGCTCTCTAGGAAAACACTGTCAAAAATCTAATTTTATCATGAACTTGATCGTATATTTTTAGTTTCACGCGACCCTTCAAATAGCAAACGAAATATTATTTTAAATTTGGTACAAGTTTTTTTTGGTAAATTTCCAGATATGGATAAGAAGTTTTACTATTCAGAGCTGGAGGCAACCATCCAGAAATCGCCGAAGATTGCATTCAGAGAGAGCTGTCCCAGCGAAAGGGAAGTGGATCCAAAAGACGATGATGCAGCATCATCCCGTCAAGTGGCTCAGGGTAAGTGGAACTCCTTTTCGAAACGGCCTAGCTTAGCCACAATTTGGGAACTTTGAAAAAAATAGCAAGACGAGTGATGGAGAAATTGGCCAAGGGCTTCCGGAAGCCGGCTCAATGCCAGCGTCCGGTGCACCATCAACCGCAGGGCGCCGAGAAGGATATCTCCGATACCTCAGATCTGGAATCTGTGCAGGGTATTGGCTTTGTCGATCTCTACCGACAGAACGTTCAACACGAACGCGCGGTCCCGGGTCCCAATGCCCTGGAACTGCAATCCCTCAATCGTGTGCCAAAGATGAGCAATGAATCAAGATTCCAAATTATACGAGAATTTCGAGTGAATCAAGAAAAGAAAGCTATGAACCAGGAATTGGCCGAGGTAAACCTCCAGAAAAACCAATTATTTGTTATCGTAGTTTTTATCTAGATTATTCTTTATTTCTGTGATTTATTTCCTTCGTTTTAATTTTTCAATGTGCTTTTTATTTTCTAAAACTGTAGTGCGACCGTAGTTTTTTCTCTACTTAATCCTAATTTTCTTTATGTCTTAATTTATCTCTATTTGACACATCTCACATTGGAACACAAATGCGGAAATTCATATTTACTTAATGCTTCTTTACCAAAATGCTAAAAAAGGCTACACTATGCCATAGTTAGTACTCAGTTAATGCTTACATATTTAATTCTGTTTGATTTTATTCCTTCCAAATTTAATATTATTTTATATCGTTCAATGGAATCTTCTTGAATTTCAGTCTTCAACAGCTGGCTCTCCTTCGCCAAAGGAGCCCTCGAGTCCTCGAGCTGAGTCCCCAACTCCTACTAACCCCAACATCAGGTTTCGTAATGAAAACTCTCCATGTAAATGTCACTGTCATGGGGAGAGGGAAAATGATCCCAGAGTGGGGCAACGTATACGAAAACTACCTGCCTACGAGCACTTTCCCAACGATAAATCAGAACGAGTCCCAGTACCTTTACGGGAAACCCCATCATCCGAGAGCTCCGATGAATGTTCGGAGAAATCCACCGAAACAGAATTCAAAAACCGAGTAGGTTTGAAAACTAAATCATCAGATAAAGCCGAGCCGAGTCGAGACTCAGCCAGTTATTCATTTTCTACGAAACTCGAACGTATTGAGAAAATTCCGTCCCTGGGCGAACAAATTGAATTGAAATCGAAAAAAAGTAAACACGAAATGGCTACAAGGATTCGCGGAGGCCGAGTAGAGGAGCCTGCCTGTCGTCAGTGCATGATGGAATCAAGGATACGCGGAGGCTCAGTGGAGGAGGGTGCATGTCGCCAATGCTTGATGATGATGAACCACTTCGAGGATGAACCAACTCGCCAGCAAGATCCGTGCTCTTCCCGTATGACTTACAGGCCAAGATCTGTATCCTCGTCGCAGGAAACTAGATACAGCCGGGAGCAGGCCAGGGCTCCCTCTGTGGTGACCCTATTGTCGCCCCGAGTCTTGGAATTTTCGCAGGACAGTGAAATGGAGATTAGGCAGGAATGCGCCTGTGAACCCTGTCGGGCCTGTCGCCAGAGGACCGAGAATGCCCCAAGGGGCCGGCGCAGTCTCCGCACTGCGGTGTCGGAGTCGCATCTGGGGTTCTGCTGCTCCCGCGGAATGCGGCTGCCTTCGCTGCGCACAAGCCTCACCTTCACGGAGATCTGGAAGAAGGAGTCGCCGCGCGACGGATACCAGAACCAGAGCCTCTCCCGATTCGCCGGTGGCCTTTACGGCCAGGTGGGCAGGCTCCGATTTCAGCCTATTGATCGACTGGACGCTGGCTTCTCGGGCTCCCCGATCTTTGAGGGAGCCGGCAAGGAGGAGACTCGCGAGAGGATCCACTACTTTGCCAGAGAGTTCGATAGGCTGCCCGAGGCGGAGCGGAGGAAGGACATTGAGCTGCGGATTGGCCAGCTGCGTATCCTGCAGGCCACTTCGGACCAGGCCTTTCGCCAGTACTACGATGAGCAGCAGCCTGGCATCCGGCCGGTGCTGACCAACGGCATCAACTTCTGCTGCCCGCTGGGCTACCGCCGGTGTCCGCCGGTGAGGAACGAGACCCTGCTGAGCCACATACTCCGCTACCACCTCAACGAGAACGGCATGGAACTGCGCGAGGTCTTCTTCAGCGACCGCCTGCTGCTGATCTTCAATCCGCGCTCCTATGACCTCGGCGTGAACGCGTGCATGTCTGCCATCATGTACGCAGGAGTCCGCCATGAACCCTGCACTTTGCCCGGGCGCCGCTTCCTGGACGTCCCCAATTCGAACCTGCCGCCCTGCTTTGGCCGCTTCTCCGGCCACCTGCCCCTGTTCGTGATGATATGCCGGAACCGCCGCGGGGCCATCGATGGTCGGCGGGTGCGCTTCGATGGAAGCGAGGGCGACCAGGAGGACCAGGACCAGGAGGAGGACCTGGAGGACGTGCTGGCCCTGTGGGTGCTCAGCGTGGACCTGCCGGTGCCGATCCATGCGATCATAACCGTCTTCAATCGCCGCATGGACGTCACCAGGAGCTCCGTGATGCAGGTGCGTTCGCTGCATCAGTCCCAGAACTGTCAGAAGTTCATGCGCACCAGCCACCAGTACATGCGGCTCAGCGGGCAGGATCTGTGCATCCTGACCAGCAATAACACGGAGCCGCTCTACTTGGAGATCTCCGTCAAGGAGTACGCCGGCACCCTGACCCTGCCCTGCAGGCACTTCCACTAAGCCGCTACATTGAATTACATTGCTTTTTTTCGATTTTCGACTTTCAAAATTAAGGTTGCGAACATTTTCGCTTCAAGTTAATCAAAATAATTCGTGTGCAAGGCAATTTTTGTATCAAATCTTAGTACAAAATGTGTAAGCAATGTTTTTTAGAAAATCATTCTTAAATAAAATGTATTTTTTTGAGACTCTTGGATTTTATTTCATAAAGGTAATATTCCCTATAAATAAACTTGTAAAAAAATTAAATTAAAACTCGTATCTCTTTCGTTTTCTTTTTTTTTGTAAGCCCTTATCAAACCAAACAATTAAACTTTTATTACTCATGCTTATCAGTTGGAAACACATTCGAACACCCGTTTAACGAGCCACTGGGTTAATCCAAATTCGTTTCCGAATCCTTATCTTATCGGAGCCCCCTAGCCCCCTCGACAAAGTTGGCTTTACTTTTGGTTTTAAGTGGTTTCAATCAGTGGTGCCAGTCAGAGAATTAGTGTTGTGGCTAAATCTAGCCTTTTTTTAACATTAATTCGATTTTTTTTAAGTCCTATCTATATTTTAAGCAAAGTTTATTATTCTTTTATTATATTTTTTACTTACTCCAATGCAGTTCTAAAATTAAACTGCCCTAATTCACTTAAGAATTGAAGTGAAAAGCTTTCTGCGTTTATGATTTACCTCTTATTATACATTTTATTTAATTTATTGGCTAGATATATTTACACAAAAATATATCTTGTATTAAGTGTGTGATGTAAGCTGAGAAATAATTAAAGTTTACTACAAATCATCACTAATACAAGGTGTTAATATACTTATATTTAATTATTCAATATTATATATATTATTTATTTTTAATTGTGAGTTTTATTAGTTTGCCTAAAAGAAACTTAAGAATTAAGAATTGAAGGAAAAAGCTTTCTGCATTTATGATTTACCTCTTATTATACATTTTATTTAATTTATTGGTCAGACATATTCACACAAATATATTATCTTGTATTAAGTTTGTGATGTTAGCTGAGAAATAATTAAAATGGAGGCCGAACGTCTTAGCAACTATGGCCGATTCCTCCCTGTACCTTAAGTTTTAAACTTTTGGAAACAGAATACAATAAATAAATTAAAATGGACTAAAAATCATCACTAATACAAGGTGTGAATATACATATATTTTATTATTTAATATTACTTTTACTATTTATTTTTAAGTAAGAATTTTATTAGTTTTCTCAAAAGAAAAACCCCCGAGGCGACTTTGCTGTGAAGATCCTTGAGCATAAGCGATCGCCCTATAGCCTCGCTTGGAGCTTCGCGGGATCCTTAATTGTCGTTCTCCCGAAAAGCTTTCCCCACTCACCAAATGTTACGGCTCTGTTAAGTCGCCAGAGAGAAGGATGCCCGCTCTCGCGCTCTCTGGTTGCCGGAAAACAGACTCTCTCACTCGCTCTCGCTCTCTCTCTCTCTCTCTCTTGGAGTGCAGCTGCTGCAACCCGCTGGCTTTATTTATTTTTTTATTTGCCAGCCCAAAATGCTATTGAACTCGCACGCACACACACTCCTCTGATACGCACACCTACACCAGGACATATTTATTTTTATTATTTATATTTCAATAACTTTACAGCCTAAAATCTGAGAAGTAAAGTAAATAAATATAAAAATACAAATTCGGCCAAGCCGAGGGGAATACCAGTGGCCACCCACCCGGAGGGAAAGGAAGCCTCACAAACGCAGCCACCCACTGGGAACCACCGGGGACACGTGTCCTGAAAATCCAGACCTACATCAACAAAAACCCCCGAAAAAAAGCGGAAAGGCGAGCGGCCGAAAGCCGAATCCTAGCCCAAATCCGAAGCCAAAGCCGAATCCGCATCCGAATCCCGAAAAACCCGTTAGCCGAAGTCAATGCGCATCTGCAAAGCTCTCCGATTTTGAACCCATTACCGTTCTTATTCCCGTTCCCGCTCCCATTCCCATTCCCGTTCCCGCTCCCATTCCCGCTCCCTTTCCCATTCCCGTTTTTGGTTTCCTTCTTCTTCTTCTCTTTTTTCCGCACAGCCATGATTCCAGGCGCATTTCTGGAAAATTGTGTCAAGCTGACGACACAATTTTCAAATCGCATGCCCGAAGTTTTCATTGCAGTTTTCCTGCTGCTGCATGTCGTCCGTCGGTGGGCGCGCGAGAGCGAATCGAGAGCGCCAAATCGGGCCAACGGAGAGCGAAAAGAAGCCACAGCCACAGCCAGAGCCAGAGAGAGAGTTGCGGAGCGGTTCTTTTGCCGGCATTGCACAAAATAATAACGGTACAGTAGCCCAACAGGAAGTGGTGCATTAACACGCGTCGCTTTTCACCTCGAAATTCGTGCTAAAGCCGACAACAAGAAAAACCACAAGCGACTAAATCCAAACTAAAATTGCTAAATGGAAAACTTCGCGTAACAGTAAACAACAAAAACATCTATTTGGAGCGAGAGTGTGTGTGTGCGTGTGTGCTTGTGTGTGAGGGAGAGAGCGAGAGCGCCAGCGTGTGTGTGTGTGTAAAATGCGGCATTCGATTGCATCACCTAAATAAAGCAGAAACAAAACAACAATAACAAAAGCTTTGTGACGTCAGTGTGTGTGTTGTGTGTGTGTTGTGTGAGTGTGGGAATTTGCAATATTTTGAAACATTTTTGATGCCACTTTTTTTTTTAATTTTTTTCTAGTGCCTCTCATAACTCGAACATTGCACTTTTTTATGGGCTAATAATGTTTCTTAGCAGGCCAATTGAGAATCAAGGTATTTAGTGTGTTTTCCTTTGTGTATTTGTGATTTTTTATGATGGTGTTTCAAGGAACTTCCTTATAAAGTCCTCTAAAAATTTTGTTTTTATTTATTTTACTAATTTTTATAGGGTTTATGCTAAAAAGTTCAATTATATTGAATAAATAAAAAAGATTACCAGCAAACTAGGACTATTTAGAAATATAATAAGTTGTCTCGAATTAAATATATAAAATTGTATAAAAAGAGTGAGCTTTAACATTTTATAATTTATATTGTTTTATTTATATCGTAAGCTATTTGTAATTTCACAAAAGAATTCCCTTGGTTTTAAAATATCTTATACATATTTAATTGTTTTTTTAGGCCTTGGATTTAGTAATAAATTTATTACTATATTAATTTTTATTACTATATTAATTTGCTTTAACATTTTATAATTTATATTGTTTTATTTATATCGTAAACTATTTGTAATGTCACTAAAGAATTCCCTTGGTTTTAAAATATCTAATACATATTTAATTGTTTAGTATTATTTAGTATTTAGTGTTAAATGTATTATTATATTAAATTGTTAAAATGTTCATAATTTTTTAAATAAATTTTACGTTTTAATTAGAAATAGATTAGCAACCTCTACCCACTTAAATAGGCAATATTTTTGTGTTAACTGAAATGTTATAAACCAAAAAACCGGCTAGGCCAAAAACCTCCAAGTCGCTCTCTCTCGCGAGAGAGTGAGGGAAGGTAAGGGGTGAGAGCGATAGGGGGGGGGGGTGAGTGGGGGATGCTCGGGGTCGGGAAAACGTGAAAAGCACGTGCAGCAGGAGCTGTGAAAACTTTTCGGTGTGAATGCCTTCTGCACAGAAACAAAAACGTGTTTTTTTCGGCCAGCGTCGACGGCGACGGCGACCGCGCCGCCGAAGGCATCTGCTCTGCCTGCGTCGCTTGCCGACTGCGCTGCTTTCGTTAACATTGCGCTGCATCTGCGAGCGATCTGTTAGGCGGTCGCATGTTGATGTTGCAGAGGAAATGGTTTTTGGAAGCAAAACAAACCAAGAAACACATAAAACTATGCACAATACACTTATTTAACATAATATGTACTTATTTTTTATTGTATTTGAATATTTAAAAGCCTACAACTGTGTTTCTGGTTTAATTAACTCAATTTGTCTTTGGCATAAGTCTTAGTACCAAAACCATCGAAACTATGACGGAGCAGTCACAAATAATCAATTCGTGGAATTATAATTATTAAATTTAGGCAGGTTTTAGTAATTATAAATAATTTATTTACAAGAAATTTATAGAACTATAGACTTGTGTTTTCATTATATGTTTTTACATGCAGGGTCGCAAACTTAACATTTGTAAGCCTTTAAATTACAAAATATTGAAAAAATTGAAGAGTTTTGAGAGTTTTGAATTCTATAAACATAGCATTGAAATAATTTAGCCAAAAGGCTCTTCTCATTTTATAATTAATCCAAAACCAAAATTATTTCAAGTTTCTAGATATCGAATTTTATTTTTCATCCTTTTACTTATTTTAAGTTTCTAATTTTGAGTTAATTTAATTCAAGTCTTTCTTCCTCCCGCTCTTCCTTCTCTTTCGCACTTGCGCTCCCCTAAAAGATTAGCGCTTCAATGTAGGCAATTTGTCAATTACTGATGCCTCGCAATGCAGCAGGCGAACAACAACAACAACAACAACGGCAGCAGCAGCAGCACGCCAAACAGCTGCAGCAGGAGCGGCAAGAGCAACAACAACAACAGCAGCAAGGAGCTCCAGCTCTCTCCTCGAAGCCGGCACGGCACTCGCACTCTCTCTCTCCTTCGTTGCCGGGAACTCCACGTGAAAGCTCTGCCTCCGCCTCCGCCTCCGCCTCTGCCTCTGCCTGCAGGAGAGTGAGCAGCGAGCGGCGACGCCGGCAGTGCAGGCACGAAGCTGCTTCGTGGCTAGCGCTCGTGCCGCGCTCTCCGAGCATCGCTCTAGCCCCGTCTCGCTCCCGCGTGTTCGCTGCATCGCTCGTCGTGCCGAAGACAGGCACTGCGCCTTCGCCTTCGGCCGGCGCTTCGGCGCGCTGCCGACGTCGGCGTCGCTCGTGTGCGTCGGCTTTTGGCTTTCTGAATTTCGTATTTCGTATTTCGTTTTTCCCTGCAGCAAAAACAGTTTGCATTTGTTTTTCCGCGTGTTCGCACACGTTCACGGGTCTGCGTCTTCTCCACTCAGATTCTCAGATTCTCACATCCCCACACATTCATCCGATTCTCCTTTCAGTTCTCAGTTCTCCACTCACACTCCCCGAAACTCTCTTCCTGCGGTTATTCTTCTTCATTTTTTTTTTTTTTTTTTTTTGGCAACCGTTATTTCACCGCGTGTGTGTGGCGATAGTGCGCTTGTGTGCGTGTGTGTGTGTGTGAAGGATTCGAAAACTGCAGTTCCAAGCTTCCGAAGTTTTTGAGGTTATTTTCGAGTTTCTGGGGGAACTTCGAGGATGTGAAAGGTGTTTTTGAGCCGAGCTTCGTAACGTAGAGTTCAGTGAGGATTTTGAGTAAAGTGGATAGTTTTTAACAGATTTAAAGTTTAAAAATGCCAATGTGACCGTTTTTTTAAAGCAACTTTTCAAATTAGTTGTATAATTTTTAAAGTTGTACTGTGTTTATTCAGAGTTAACAAAGTTTGTAACTGCTGAAAAGTTTGTCTTAGAAAACTTCCCATACAAGTCCTGAAACATTAGTCAGTCTATGTGAAATATATCAGTTTGCGTATTAAAAACCAAATTACCTAAATAAAAAAGTTGTCATTGAAGTATTTATTTATTATTAATAAATATTGCAGGTATTTGTACAGCCAAGAAAGTGTTTAGGTTCTAAGATGAAAGAAAAATTAGGAAATGGATCTTATAAGCTACATCTATATTTTTAGGACTTAGGATTAAATAAAAGACATAATACATTAACTTCCGCAGTGTCCTTTTGGAATTCAAAATACCTAAAGTTAGTTCCAATGTCTTTTAAGTCCGAACAAATTTATTAAATCTTTTAAAATTTGAAAACAAATGTTAGAATGTTCAAGAGAATGTTTTTTTAACTTTTTTAGAACAAAATAAATTTTTGGGTGAATGAAAAATGAAGTTAAAGCATCGACTGCGACTCCAAACATAAACAAAATTATTTTTTTGAACCAAATCCTTTTTTTTTTTTAATTGGAATTTTGGTTTTTTTTTTTTTTAACTTTGGAGTTGCAACTCTAGAGCGGCGACGGCGGCTTTCGCTCTCTGCCTGCAGTGCTGCTGGCGTCGCTGCTGGCGTCGCTGTTGACGCTGGCCGCGACAGAGGCAGCGGCTGCGGCAGCGACGGTGCCCGAGCAGAGGCCGAGCGAGCTGCGACGCACAAGCGTCGCGGAGTCGTGTCGAGATCGAAACGCCGAACGGAACGGAACGGAAGTGCAGTGCAGTGCATAGCGGAAACGGAAGCTGGAACAGCATTCCCACTTAGCACTGGGCCCGCACACTCTCGCACACACGCATACGCGTCCACATACACGTGCCGCTGGACACACTGGACGCTCCTTATTGTTTTTCTCTTTGGTTTCTATAACACGCGAGCGAATTTTTTTTACAAATTTTTTTAACGTGCTCTTTTCTATTAACAACAAAAAAAAACGAATACAAAAAAAAAAAAACATAAAAAATAATAAACAAAATAATCAAATTTTTTAAAAACCAATCCTAACCAAAACAGCAGCAAGAACAACAACGTGCGGTGTTGTGAGCTTGCCGCAAAAATCAAATGAAAAGTCCAACCACAATAATCCAGAAATATATGTATAAAAAGTGGCAACAATAATGTCGGCAAAATGCAGTGCGTGAGGCAAGAAAAACAAACAAATATACAGCAGCAACTCAAAGAAAAGCCACAGGGAAAAGTACTTTGGACAAGTGAAAAATCCCTCGATTTATAAATCGCCAATTAAAAAGGAAACACGAGAACGGACACGCAGAGAAAATTGCTGGAAAACCGGACAAAATGTTTGGCAGCCACATTGGCTGCCTTTGAGGCTAAGTGAGTGGCTCAAGGTGTGTAAAAATATAATATAATATATATAAAGCATCGATTCCATTTATCGCATTGATCGAATCAATACCCAAGTGTTTACGCCCCTTTTTTCCTTTCGTGTATTTTTCTTGTGTTTTTTTTTTTTTATGAGCTAAGTCCGCTGATTTGTGGCCAATTTTTTGGTCGAACACTTCCGCTTGGAGAAATATACGCGATGAAATGCTCACCTCAAAGGAAGCTATTTCATGGGAAATCAAAGAATATTTCATATAAATAAATATTAACACAAAAAGTATCGGCGAGAGCCAAAGAAAACAGAGATATATTTCTGTTCTTGCTGGGCATGGAAAGTATTCAAATAATGGAATGCCGAAAGCATTTTTTATGGCTGTGATGAAGTGCGGATGAGGCAATATTATTTCTTGTTTTTTTTTTTATCGCTTATTATTTGTTCAATAATAGGAAATGAATAATTAAATGTTCTATAAATACCGCGGGCAATTGCTCATCACAGAAGTGGTGTTTGGTTGAATTATTTGTTTACTTTTTATTATTAAAAAGCAATTCAATTTATTTTGGCATTTTTAATGTCTTGTTCAACAAAAAAAATGTTCTCAAATTTCTGGCTAACGAAATAGAAATATTTTCCTGCGGTTTAATGATAATCTATTATCTATTATTACTATGAATCACTAAATGTATCTCTTTAATATTTATCTATGGTGTTTCCACCAACTTCTTATATTTTAAAATAATTTCCTATATTTTATATTTGCTGAATACTTTGCTAGCTAAGTAAATTGAGTTTGGTTCATTAGTTAATATATTATTCAAGGAATATACTTTATAATAATTTGGATTTGGGAAATGCTTAATCGTTTTATTAGTATTATTAGAGATAGTTCCCTAATAATAAGAAAAACCCCTTAAAAGCCCTCTTAGATTCCCCCTTTTTTAAGGCTAAATAACTTTATAAACAAATTTAGGCGTCAGCTGCCGCCGCTAGGCAAACATAAACAAAATCAAAACGAAACAAAATGCGGCTAGCGAAATGGAAAAAATTACAATATTTCTAAAATAAATCGCGAGTTGATTTGATGATTTGTTCATGTCTTTCGGCATCTTTGCCAGCCCATCGCTCATTGGGAACCCAACGAACCGCAGCGGCAAAAACATCTCTCGCAGTTCTCTCTTGATCTCGACGCTTTTCCAAACGGTCTATTAATAATTTTGATATTTTCCTCTTTCCATTGCTGCGATCTCGCTTGCGCCAACTTATGGAGGCTTAAGGCATTTGATATATGAATTTTTGGACTTTTACTGCAAATTAGACAAATTCTTTTTATCTTTGCTGGGGGAATTTCACAAAGCCCACGAAGCATCAAACTTAAGGCCCTAAATCACCAAATATGTGGATATGTGGATCAAAGGTCGAGCATAGAGAGTGGTAAATTCTTTGCAGAGAAAAAAGCACCCCAAGTATTTCGCAAAATGCTCAAATTAAATAAAATAATTACCACAACTGCTGTCACAAATGACAACTAAATAATAAAGAAATCCCATTTTATTAAAAACCAATTTCGGAGCTGTCAGATTCTTGAAACTTCACAAATGCATTTTTCATTTGCATCCCATTACAGTCAAAAATGTCCCTCGTCCAGGGCAAGGCTTGAGCACATTTCCATATTATTTAAAACCGTGATTACACATTTTATTTGTTCAATTTATTTATATGGCAAAAAAGCGCTGTCATATCCATTAATGCTCAATCGTAAAATTATTCAGAGTTTCGTAAAGAAATGGCCACTTGGCTTCCTCCATCACAAATAATTATTGTCAGGGACTGCTGCTTCCCGCCGCCTCTGCCCCGCTTTGGCCCCTCTTTGGGCCATTTCCATACATGTTTCGGAACTGGTTCCGCACATTTTGCCATATTAAATCATCAAAAATTGAGGGGGCAAAAAAAACAATCACATCAAAATGGCACAAAAAATTAATGCAAATGTTGGCGCTTTCACATTTAATATGCAGAAATAACAAAAAATGGTTGATAGGAGCAAAAAAACGCACAGTGCAAAGTTGAATGGAAAAAAACAATTGGAATAATTGTGCAATATAATGACATATGAAATTTCATTTCAATTTTGTTTTTGCACATTTTTATTTATTTATATAAGCTGAAACGGCAGCGCAGAGGAAATCATGTCTATAAACTGAAAATTGCCTTAAAAAAAATAAAATAAAAACCCAGTCAGACATGAAATGAACAACAAAGGCTGCAACGCCTAAATGGATGAAAAATATTATAAATAAATTAAAATAAAATAAATTTACTTAGTGCCAGCATCAATTGGTCATGCGAGCATAACTGAAATCGTCACAATTGGAATCAAAATATTCCGGAACAGGGTAGACGGAAGTATATTAATTACACACGAAAAAAACGCGGTTATTTATACATAGTTTCCATGAGTTATGAGTGTCTGTTTGAACACACACGTGTCATAATTTAGACGATGTTATATATTGAAAATTTACATTTGAAAAAATATTTAAATAAGGCAACTAGGAATAAGAAGAAATAAATGTATATGTCCTTGTCAACGGCAAACAAATTGTCAAATGCCAATTCTGCAATTTGTATTACCTTGTTAATAGTTTAGTCGATTTTTGCCCCACAAAATGGGAACTGTTTTGGGGACTTTCTGTCTTCTGTCTTTCTTTTAAATAGCTTCCTATTCTTAAAGGATATTTCGATAATTTCACATTTCTTCTTATCATATTTGTATTTTGTTTATAAAAAAGATATTTGTAGCTTTTTATAAACAATGGAAAACCTTGCCTGATTTTAGGCACAACTCTAATAATGTTTCTTAGCAGTAAGAATATAGGTCCTTCAGGCTTTCCATCCATTGATTTAAATTAGTTTGTGGCAGCTCGACTCTCCTGAAAGACCTTTCCTTGTCTGTCCCAATTTTTGGAAGCAAGGAAAAAGGAAACCAAATGGAAAGGGAGGAAAGAATCACATTGCAAATAATAAAGAATAAGGAACGGGCAATGCCAAAGTGGGAGAACGTGTCACATATCTTCGGCGGTTTTTTCAGGTCCTCCCCAAAAAATCCACATAAATATATCCTATATAGTATGGCTTGGAGGGGGACAAGTATCTGCTCTGTTTGATATTGGAGCACTGCATAATGGCAAATAATGCGGACTAAAAACAAAAGTGACTTCCTTTATTGTTGTCTCGACATATCCCTCCATTGTTGGTCTGAGTTTCGGCTCGGATTTGGGTTTGGATCGGGGCTGAAGTGCAGCCTGGGCTGGGTTGGGGCCTCCAGCTGGGGTTTTGGGTCTCGGCTCCTGCGCCTGGCCTCATTTGTCCTAGTTTAAATGGTCTTTAGGTCGCGCATTAAACCATTGCAAAATTCTGCATACACATGCAGTAGAGCGGCTATGCGCTGTCTCTGTATGGGTGCGCCTTCCTTTGTGCTGGTGTACTGGTGATGGTGTTGGCTCTGGCGCTGGTATTGGTGTTTGTGTTTATTTGTTTGCTGTTGGCTTTGATTTGGTTTCTGGCCTGGCCTGCTATCGCCATCAAATCAGGCACACAAACATAATTGTCTGTGCCTCTGTGTGTGTGTGTCTGTGTGAGAGAGTTGCCGTATCGGTGTGAGTATCTGTGTGTGCGCCAGTGTAAATAGCAATTACACGCCCAGCTCCCCTCTCGCCGCCGATGTGTTAGGGTAAATATACATAATCAAGCGAATGCCCCCAAAAACGAAAATGCAATGAGGCAGCACACAAGAAACAACAAAAAACACGCCATTTTTACACTCGCCAAACGGCAACAACAATAAAAACAGCTGGCGTACACTGGGCGAAAATCGTAGAGCTATTAATCTGCAATCTGAACTTGACTGAAATTGTCATATGTGTTTTGAAAGCACTGATCAAGGCGCCAAAAGTATGTAATGAAATTTTGAAGGCATTGAAAGCGACTAAAAGAATGCAATGAACTTTTCAAAGGCTTTAAGAAATAGATCTCTTGAATTCTTTGAAAATGATTATTTCCTATTATACTTTTTGGAAGTGAATATATTTGAATTTATTTCCGAAACTGTTTTCTAATTTCCCATACTGAATCAGCGAATTAGTTTGAACACGTTGTCTAACTTTTAATCCGAAGATATAAACAAGAAATGATAAATATTTGGGATTCATAGATCTGCTTAAATTATAAAAAAGAATTTGATCTCATATTTCCAAAAAGAACTCAGAATTCCGGCATAAACATTTATTAATTAATTAAAAATATATATTTGATAAATTTTTCACTGTGCCTGCAGCCACAGCATCAACAATGTTGCACTTAAGCTTCGCCTGCGCCCATAAGTATGCTTCGATAAGTGTGAATAAGCGTGCCTCGCGATGGCGATGAATAGCAAGAAGAAGAAGGCAGGAGCAGGAGCAGGAGCCGGAGCAGGAGCAGGAGCATGAGGAGAGCATGAGGAGAGCAGAGAGAGCAACGAGGCGTTGATGAGGCTGCTGGGTACATAACGATGCACTAACTTAGTTAAAGTGCTTGAATGAAGATGAAAAATTGTCTAGCTAAGAATAGGGTACACATCGTGCATATGTATATATTAGAGGAGAGAAGAGCAGCTAGTTAAAGGCAGTGACGAAGGCATATATATATATGATACGTAAGGGAATAATAAAGTAGGACTAGTTTTTAGTTTAAATATTAGCTAGTTTTTTCCTTTAATTAAATTCATTCCTAAAATATTCACCAGCTTTCAATTATTTAATTTTATATTTTTAATCAGTTTACTGCCTTTTCCAGCTAAATGCTGCACCCACTTAAATAGTTGAGACCCCAGAACCCCAAAAGCTGAATTGCATTATTTCTGGCTCCATTAACTGCTCTCAACGCAAGTCAGCTTAAATCTGAAGAGTTAAAATGGAAGTCCCGCCAGTAAAACCGCGTGAAAGGGTCGCTAAATGCGGATGGCAAATGGAAATCCGGAAAGGGACTAGACGCTAGACTCACAGACTCACAGACTCCCAGACCCATATGCAAATTGGTTAAACTAACTAAATCAGACGAGTAAAAACACCAAATTTAATTACATAGTTTGGGGCCAAAGGGAGCGACACAGAGACAGAGACAAAGACAGACGTCGCATTACACAATATTTATTTAATGGCATGACTTTTCATACATAACATAGAAGCGCCGCCAATTTATGTCGCTCGGAGTGGAGTTTTCTCCCCCTTTCTCCCTTTCTCTCTTTCTCTCTGTCTTTCTCTGTCTTTCTCTGTGTGTGTGTGTCTCCCCTGAACTCCCCGCCGTTGACCGAGATTCAAAGCTGACGATGACGACGATGACGACGATGGCGATGAAGCCTCAACCCCTTTTTGGCCAAGAAGAAGTTCGACTTTTGGCTTTGTCTTGAAAACGAAAGCAGCCCGGAAATGTTTGTGCTGGCCCCCCATCGTATATAGTAACTACTTAACTGTACAAGACTATATATCAAGCGGAGGGAAATGGGGAAAATCGGATGGCAGTGGAAGGCGCGATGTGTGCATATATTATGCAGTCACCTCAGCGTGCAGCTCTCTCTAAGCACTTGGAGAAATCGTATTTTTAAATTGAATATAATTTTCTTGGCTTGAGATAAATATTTTGTAGTAAGGGAAATACATTTTATAATATCAAA
Organism: Drosophila tani; assembly: GCA_008042535.1. Taxonomy (NCBI): domain Eukaryota; kingdom Metazoa; phylum Arthropoda; class Insecta; order Diptera; family Drosophilidae; genus Drosophila; species Drosophila tani. The sequence goes on along the minus strand of VNJO01012139.1, from coordinate 50,506 downwards.
ATATTTTTTGGATTACAAAAAGGGATGGGAATTAATAAGAATTTGAAAGGTTTGGCTGAGCAAAATAGGCTCTATTTCGCTAAGTGAATTGACTCAATCTGGAATTTTCTTTTGCCAGCTCTTTCTCCCCATATCTCTTACCAAGTTTTCGCGTTGCCTTTTTTGCAGTTTCGCTTTAAGTTGGCTTTAATCATGGCCCGCATATGCATATGGCCTATGTATATATGCATTTTCACACACATACATATGTATATATATGTATATCCTGTACATATACCAGGTATACCGGTATGAAGTGAGCGTCAAGATACAAATGTCTCGATAGGGAACATTTGTTGTGAACGAGCCTTTATTTTTTGTTTGTTTGTTTGCTATGACATCTGTGAGTCATATTTAGTATACATCAAGTTATTGAACAGACAACAACATATTTTCTCATCGTGTTAAAAATGTCGAATTTTGTACCAGCAAGTGATGATTTGCGGAAAGCATTAATTTTTTTTTTTCATTTGAAGAAAAATGCTGCAGAGTCGCATCGAATGCTTGTTGAGGCATATGGTGTTCATGCTCTATCAGAAGCAACAAGCAAAAGATGGTTTCAACGGTTCAGAAATAATGATTTTGATGTGAGAAATGAAGACCGTGGAAAACCACCAAAAATTTTTGAAGACGCCAAATTGGATGGAGATGACACTTTGAGTCAAAAGCAAATGGCAGAAATGTTAAATGTTGCACAACAAACAATTTCTGACCGTTTAAAAGCTATGGGAAAGATCCAAAAGTAAAAAAAAAATTTTTTTTCACAAAAGAACGCTCATTTCATACCGGTATACCTGGTATAATATATATATATGTATATATATATATGCAAGTTTGACAAGCCCGATTTTCCTCGCCTTTTCCACATTTCCCACCGCTCTTCTGTCTCAATAACTTTTGGCTTTGCATTTCCGTTACGTTTCGTATGCAATTTTCGCATTTGTCTGTCTCGCTCCCGCTCACTCCGGTTGGGAAAAGTCCGGGGTGTGGAAAAGTGGGCAATGGGCGGTGTGCCACGCCCCAAGCCCGCTTGTTAAATAGCCTCCACAGTTGCTGTTGTCGCTGGTACGTGTTGGGAATGTAGGACATTGTTATGCAGGTCGGAGCAGGAGCAGAGGCAGGAGCAGCGCCAGGAGCTGGAGCAGGATCGGGTTTCAGGGATCGGGGGATCGGGGGATCAGGAGGGGAAAATTGCCGGAGTAGGCCAGCCGCATGGCACGAAATGTGCAACACAAAAGTTTTCGTCATTATTGGCTTATGAGGTGAAATTTATTGCAGCATAATTCAATGGGAACGGCAGCTCCTGCTCCTCCTCCTCATTTTCCTGCCTCGTTCTCTGGCAATCTTTGACTCTGTCTTTGGGTCACAGGAGAAGGAGAAAGCAACAAGAAATAAGAGAAAATCGTATATATATATATGTCGCGGGTGTTTTGTAGGAAGATCGAGCAAAAAATTATATATCAATATAAATTTCACAAGAATTTAATTGAATATAAAAATATTTAAATTAAATACTGGGAATATTTATTTATTATTTTATTATTGTTTTGGCTTTTAACTTTTTCTATTGCTTTTATTAGAACTGTTACGATATCTAATAAATATAATAATTCCTTCTATTTACCCATTGCAGACACGCTCTGAAATCGAACGACGCCAATAAAGAAGACCTTTTTTAAGACAAAACATTGAAAGAAATACAAAAACTATCGCATTATTACGAAACTCTTCTATATATTTGAAATATTTTCAAATTTAAATAACTTAATTCATAATAAACTTATTGATAATTAATTAAATAATAGTAAACAAAGCTCAAATAGACTGAAATAGAGTCCAAATATATTACGAAAGTAAAATGCAATTAATTCAACATATCATATAAATTAATTAGAACAAATTGCATTTAGGTTATTAACAAAGCAAACCCAAGCAGAATAATTACGCAAACCAAACAGAAAAAAAAACTAATAATAATTATAAATAAATAAAGGCTAGCCAGAGAAAGCAATGAACAAAAGTCAACAATAAACACAGAAAAAAAGAGAAAGAGAACCAAGTGAACAAAAAAAGATCAAAGTGCAGAAGAGAGGGCTAGAACAGTGTGGTGGCTCATTCAGCGAAGAACAAATAACAAAAAAAAATAATACTCAATAATTACATTCGTTTAAAAATCCCCCTTAAGTTCGCGTTAAATTAAATTCAATAAATTACAATGCTGAGCACATCCCATAAAAGAGACGACACATAAATGGAGCGGCAAACATAGAGGCGGCAAACAGAAAAATCAAGGTAAGTGGCTGCAAATAAATTGTAATTCTTTCCAGATCTTTGGGATTATTCAGGAATTTAAGATATGCGCGATTAAGGGGGGAGATTTTCCGGGTGGGAAATGGGAAATGTATGAGAGGTCATGGCTCTCCCTCTTTTTATTTTTCAACAAGTGTGTGCTTCCCCCGATGCCCTTCTCTTTTACTCTCCTTGGATTCTATTCTTAGAACATAATTTCTTTTCTTTTTTTTTGGTTTCATTCAAATTGTCTTTATTTATTTGTTGTTGCTGGCCGCCTGTTTGTTTGCGGCTCCTTGTGAAAAATGATTTCTTAATGAGTCGCAACTGTGCGGTGGATTGAACAGAAGAATTTCGTGGGGGACTCGGAACGGACTCGGAATGAATTGGCATAGATCAGCGCGGGCATTACGCTGACTAATGGGTGTCTAATGAGTGGAACAAGTGAAAAATGTGCAGGAAACCTTGGGGGAGATGTCAAGACGCCACTAAGATTTGAATGGTGAGTGTGGGCAATGAGTTTCAATTTGTATTTACTTTTTATTATCATTAGTACAGTTATAATAATATTCTAGGAAATTAATAATATAAAATATTTTATATTCCACCTTATTCAAATAAGCTAATCAACGCGGTAATCAAAAAAAATCCCCCCTGAATGGCAAACAAACTCCGCTGTGAAAAGTGTGCAAACTCGGTGCAAATTGCAGTTGCATGAAAACAACCACAAAGTTGAAAGTTGCCAGCAGAAAATAGAAAAGCTGGAAATATAAGTGAAAAATCAGAAATTTTCTCACACACCCGGGCGGAGGCGGGGGCGGGCACTTGGCTTGGGCAATTGGTGTGCGGCGCTTCATTAACATCATTCCACTTTCGTAACTCAATTTGGGAGCTCGAAATTCGGGGCACATGTGCGACAGCTCAGGAAACAAGCTAATTCCAGAATCCGAATCTAGCGTCCAACTAGGAGCTCTCTCTCTCGTATATATAAGCTCGTACATGCCGGCACACCGAAAAACGCTGACGAAGCCAAATCAATTTCGAAGCTCAAAAATTGAGGGGAAAAAATCATAAAAAAGCGAGCTTTTTTCTCCTTTGTGGCCATTCATCGGGATTCATTCATAGAGCAATCAGTTGAAGGACGGCAAGGGGATGGCATAGCACTAATCAAATCAAAGAGTTTGCCTCCCTCCAAAAAAAAAGCTGAAACAGCTGAGGGAGAATGAAAAAACACTTCCGATTTCTATCGGCACTGAGAAGAAAAAGGCTAAAAGTCAAAAAACACATAATAATTGTTAATTATAGCTCGTTGATTATGAACAAAATCTAATAAATAAAATCAAAATAACTTACAAATGGAACCAAGTATATTTACAATCTTTTTACTTGCCTATAAATCAGCAGTAAAATCTAAAATATTTTATTACTACCTTAAAATCACTCAGAACTTATGAAAAAAGCATATTAGAATACTTACAATTAAGTAATCTTTTTAAACTAAATTTTTTTGTCTCCGTGTAAGTAAAAGGAAGGCAAACAAACGAATTTGAGACAGGAAATGAAGAGTCAAGGGAGGCTCTCATCTGATTTTTTCTTTCCCCTTGCAGCAGCGGCAGCAGAGACAAACACAATCAGGCGACAAACAAAGGCATTAAATAAATGATCTATCAAATATACGAGACTTTGGCAATGCAGTGACCACACACACGAAAAACATGGGGAAAAAGTGCATTCCGAAATTTTTTTGGTGCCCTAAAAGTTGTTCCTTTCTCCTACCTTAACCCCACATAACAAATATCGCTGGCTTGTTGCTCGCCACTTTGCGGCAATAAAAAAGTTCGTTTATAAAACAAACATCCCGGCAATGTTTTCCCTTCCCTTGTCACTCAGCGGCTTGTAAGATTTTCCAACAGATCCACGCCCACTTTTCCCACCCTCCCCAAACACACACACACACGGCACGGTTCACGGCAATAAATACAATAAAATTCTTTTCTTCTGGAACAGCACACACACTTTTGTGGGGAGTCGGAGAGGTTGGCTGACTTTTTCGGCCTGTTTGTTGGTTTTTCGAACAAGAAAATTCTAGGAATGAAGTGTTGGGTCCACAAATAAATTAAATTGATGCCTGATTTGTGAGTTTATGGATTTTAATGGCACATAATTACGTTTCTTGGAAAAATATGTAACTGAATTTCCCAATTTTGTGATAAGTTCAATATGTGACCGATGATTTATGTTCTGAAAAATCTGTTTTACTTGGATTTTATTTTTTAACTATACTAAATTAAAGATTGCCTAATTACCATATTTTTGCCATACATATTTAGTAATTATTCATTGGTTATTGTTTGAGCTTATATTTTTAACTTTACCAGCTTTTTTAAACATTAATAATAATTTTGTTTAAGTTTTATAACCAAAAACTTTGGTATTAAGTATGTATTTATTATGTTTCTTCCTTATTTAATTTCAATAATTTATAGTACACTTTTTTCCAATGGAAAGACCATTCGATATTCGTGTTTTCCTGCCAGTTTTCTGTGTTTGCTGTCTAATTTGTCCGCTGGGAAACTCGAAAGGTGCCCCAGCATATGTGGTCCCATTTTCCGGGGGCGTGGCAGAGAGTGTTGATGGATTTTTAGGTGTTATTGTCGCCGAGGGTCGAACGCCTAACCGCGTTGCGCATACGCCACGTGGGCCGACATAACCCTTTTAATGCGTTTTAATTTTTCACATTGCCCTCTCCGTAATTTGTATTCATCAAAAGCGTAGATTCCTGCTGTAATTAATTTTAATGCAAACATTTTTGCGGCTTGGGGAGGGCATTTCATTTGTTCCGTTTACCGCTTGATGTTGCTAATTTTTATGAGCATAATGATTGATTGATTGATGGATGGAAGGCTGGCTGGATGGACGGGTAGCTGGCTGGTAAGCATGAATCCAAATGAATGCTGATGGTTTGGTTGAGTGAATTGCTTTTTGATAGATCACAAATATGTCAGGGGGCTGGAAGCGGTGACGGGCGAGGTCGGTGCCAGTTCATTGTTCGCTGCTGGAAAATGTCTAGGAGAATGAGAATCGAAATGGAAATTCAATAAAAAGAGCGACAAACGAAAATAGAAATGAAATTTGGTTTATGAAGCGCACAAATGGAACCACGCCAACTCAAATTGGATTAACCTCATAACCTAAACTAAGCTTAAATATTGCAAAATGTTTCGGATATCATAATTGCAGCACTAGCCAACAAAGTAGTAGGTAAAAATAATAAGAAAATAAATTTATTTCAATATAAAAACAAAACATATATTTAAATAAAATAACTATAATCTGAAAATGAGTTTTTCGTTCGGGCTTAGTGTGCCCGGTCGTTTTTATACAAAAAATACCCAAATATTAACACTAAATAAATACTGAATATAGAATAAATACTGAGTTTGACCACAGCTTATACGCGTTACGGTAAATTTTATTACAGAAAACTCCATTATTTTGTCTTTAAGCCGAATAAATAATTTGCCACCCTTCGTACTTTTCGGTTTCCCCCTCTCTGTGGCGCTGTATCAGAATGATTTTGTTAAACTTTTTGGTTTCGGTCAAACAAATTGTAAATTTAATTTGAGCTCCAAAAAAGAGCCAGAAACACACACACACACACACAAATAATTGCCAAGGGGTCAAAGGGAGATTTCCATGGAATGCAGGGCCCTTTTATGCATTTGGTTTTGTGTCTCGCATAAAGTTAAATTCCCATTTTTTTTGCCCCACGACGATCACAATAAATAAAACTCTTTTTCCAACGGCAAAGGCATGAATAAATTTCCACAGCAAACGCCTGGAATGGGAGGGAAAACTGAGACACATTTGACAAGTTCATAAATTATCAGCCATTGCAAAAAACGAAAAGAACGAATGTATGTGTAATTTTTTTGATTGTTGGAAATTGTTCAGCGAAAGCACCCGCCCCCGCCCCCGGCTGCAGCACTTTAAATTGTATTAAACACAATATAAAATGGCTGAGAACATTTCCATTTCAAATGGGGCGTGGCTGGCACTTGCAAGGCAGGAAATAAATAAAAGCAAAGTTTCGCCGAAGGGGCGGAGAGTGGCAGCAAAATATAAAGCAGAGAATAAAAACTTGTATACGGCGCATAAAAAGCTACAATAAAAATCCAACAAAGTGAGACACAGCCACCGAAACTATAGCCAAGTCTAGTTATCTCTTCCTTTTGGAGTAGGAAAAACCCCAGAAACACAAACAAAAACAAACAATCAGGACGAGCTGGCAGAGCTGGCAGAACTGGCAGAAGAAAAAAAAGCGATTTAGGAGAAGAGTTGTAAGTGGAAATAATGGCCAATGCGGCGTATGCGCGATTTAAATTTTTCATTTCCCATTTCCAGGGATGCCAATGCGAACGGCGGCAGAGGGAGGCGGAGGGTGGAAAATCCTAGCTGAAGCGGGCTTTAAATTATACAAAAGATGTCTGGCAAAGAGGAGGAAAACACAGGGCAATAGATTATGAAGAGATTCTGTGGAAGCTGCAAGGGTCTTAAATTAAAAAAGACAGCCAGAGCGGAATCTATAAATCGTTTCATGTAGGCTATAAATTATGATGATGAAATTGGCAGGGAAATTCCCGAGCAAGAAAAGAGAAAATCATTTGACATGATTTTAAGTAATTAAGTTCCATTCTCTATAGTAATAATTAACCAGAACAAATTGTAGATGCCTTCAACTCCTATACCTTTTATAGATCTCATTTGCCCGACTTCTCTATTTATCAATCATCCGCCCCGTTGCACTTGGCTGACTTCATATGCAAATAGTTCTGCCCTAAGTGAATATTTCCTAGTGTGAGGCGAGGCCTGGTCAAAAGCCCTTCAAGTGAAATGCATTTGCCCCGTGCCAGGCCATTCCGTCTCCAATTTTTTCTCCTTAGCCCTTAGCCGAACCCAACGCCCCCGCACACACATACTCGTACTGAACTTTTTGAGGGTCATTTTTCTTGGAGGGAAAGCAAACTTCTTGCTCCCCATTGCTGCTGCTCCTTTATTATCTCATAGATGTGTGTGTGTGTGTGTGTTGGTGGCGAGTAAAAAATGAATCAGGCCCCACATACATATACATAAGAAGCACATAAGGACATACAATGAATAATGGAGGCTGGAAAGATGCCGTAGCTGAAGCGATGACAACTATAGAAAATATTATAAGGATATGCGACCATAAAGCAAAAGGAGGACAACTCGGAGCGACCAAGAACAACGACCAAGACAGTGCCGAGCGCCGAGGAAGACAAATAAAAGAGAAATCGTTTATTGCAAAAGAGCCCATAAATTGATTTTTTCAAATAAAAATAAAATATCGACACACGAAGGGGAACCCAAGTCAGACAGATAAAATAAGCCATCTACTATAAGGAGTTGGGTGGCAATGGGCCGGCCTGGCCTAGGCTGGGCCAGGACCAAGGGAGTGTGGCACTATGGCTAAGTGAGATGCTGGCAAGATACACGACTCAATAGCCTGCTTGTGGTCCAAAACGAAGCCGCCTCCAAGACGCCACAAGCGAAAAAAAATGAGAATAGCTGGAGATAGTTGCGAGACGGCGAAATATTGTCCTCGGCTTGGCTCGGTTCGGCTCGGCTCCTTTGTCGTCATCAGATTCGCCTACGTCCTTTTTGGCCAAGGTATGCCAGAACGCCATAGTAGTCCCATTTAAGTTAAAAACTATTACCCCAATACCACCCACTGTCGTAGTACATAAATTAAGTGAACCACACACACACTCCACCCCGAAAAAATGTGCGCGGTTGGATGAATTTTTATTAAAAACTATGGCCGTCTCTTTAATAAAGACGCACACATAGAACACCGAAAGCATCACAAGGCAGAGACCATAAATAAGGACACACACAGACGGCATTTATCTAGACAAAAAAAAAATAAAGAACTAGAAAGAAAAAGAAAGAAAAAGTGGAAGAGCAGATAGTGTTCCCGGGAGGGCCGGCGATGGCGGTTATATAAGACCGATATTTGATTCCATTTCACTCCATTGAGCCAGGAAATATGTTTTAGTCTTGATAAATATAGAATAAACATGACACAAATCTGGACTAAGGGCCTAATTTGAGTTGGGAAGAGACTTTTCCAACTTTTCCTGCCCAAGTTCACCGCAGTTTCAATCCTTTTCCGGTGCCTGCCTGTCCTAATCCCACTAACGTTCTCCAGAGCAAAAACTCGCTGTCTCTGCTACATAAATCAATTTGGCCATTTATTTAGCAGCCGGCAGCAGGCAGCAGGCGACATTTGCATTTGCTTATTAAAAGGGATAGAGATAGGGATGGAGGGAAGGACATAAAGCCAGATCGCCAGCTCGGCAGAGACAAAGTCGTCGTGACAAATATATTTCACAATTTTAATTGGCCAAACAAACTTGGAGTTCTCTTGAAGTTGGAAGTGAACTGAAGTTGAGGCTAAAAACTTGATTCCTTTCTTCGGTTGCCTCTTCATTCTGGCGTTGCAGTCAGTGTTTTTTCCCCAGCTTCCTTCTTTGTTTTTCCATGCCCTTTTGTTGACGGGGTATGGCAATTATTACTTACAGCTTACAGTTTTGCAGTAGGGAATATTTCAGTCTTTTCTTTTCTTAAAAAATTCCCCTTCATTCCGAGGTAGATATTCAATATTAGTGACTGTGTTTGAAATAATATTTAACAATAACAATTGTAATTAGTATTTTCCACCAACAAATATCTGAGAGGTGGGCTTGCAGTGTAGTTGGAACTTTCCCTGGGAAAAGTTTTCAATCCGAAAAAAGAGGCAGGTTGGCTAAATTAAAAAGAGTGCGTGCGGAGGGCGAGGGGCGGCAGTTTCAGCTTGGCCATAAACTTTATCGCCGAAGCAGAAACGCAGAAGCTGGAGCATCTGCCGGCAAAAGGGCTGGAGTTGGGAGTTGGGAGTTGGGAGTCGGAGTCTGGGGCAATCATACATTCATACTCTCATGTTTATTTAACGATGCTTTTTACACTGCACGGCGCGAAATGCAAAAAGGATTAAAAGTCAGCCCGCTCTCAGCTCTCAGCTCTCAGCCCGGATCCTTCAAGTGGCGTGAAATTTGGCACTTTGAGTGGCGTTTCTCGGTCTTTACGAAACTTTTAACTAAACGGAAAGTACTTGGCTCTGGCTGTGTGCTTGGTAAAATATTAAAAAAGCATATTCAAGTTGGTGGCTCATCAAATGTCAAATTTGTTACCGCCACTCGTCACGAGTGCTTCTTCGCTTCTTCGCATTTGAAAACTATTTTCAATCGATGCGCTCCGCTCTCGCCTTTGATTTAGTTGCGACAATTTTCATTTGATGTGAAATGGATTTCATATTTCTATAAATAAATTTTAAGCTCTGTGGAATTTTCGTTGCTTGAGCCAAAGCAACATCAAAGCGACCAATTTCTGAAAGCGATTAGCTTTTGTGGTTCGTACATTTATTTTACGATACGAATTTAATCGTTTTAGACGCAAAAAATGGCACAAAATAAAAAAGAAAATAATCAAGTATCAAACACACATTTTTAATCATTTTATTTATTAGTTTTTCACTCCTGAGAGTGAAGTGGCAATAAAGAATAAATGTTCAGAAGTGATCTGCATTTTTATATCCTTCTTAAATTTTTTTATGTGCTCTCTGCTCTCTCTCCACTCTGTTTTAATCCCCATCTTTTTATTTTTTCCATTGGCCAATTACGTGCGACAAAAGCAAACGGAATGAATGTCAATTGGCACAATGCTGTGCGTTAAGCCAGCAGGAGATAAAGAATGCATCCGAACAGATACAGATACAGCTGGAGATACAGATGCACATGCATCTGCAGAGATACAGGATGCAGGACACAGGATACAGGACTCAGGATACGAATGCCAAGTGCAAACGCAACTGAGAGATATATATTTTTTTTAATAACACAAATGGCGATACGCCGAGCGAGGAATTACACGAGCCGAAAAAATTCAGATGAGATTTAAGGCTTCTGGTAGTTTTTGTGCAGATTCTCAAGTATTTTAAAATAGTTTTCTAATTAAATGTAGATATTTATTATATATTTTCGATGTTGTCTAGTGTCATTATTGAAATATCAAGGGGGAACACAGACACAACTGATCCAGCCAGGAGTGAGTGCTCCTTGGCTCCTTGGCTCCCGTTTCTGTTTCAGTTCTTGTCGCAGATCCAGCTCAAGATGACATAATTTATGGCATCATCCGCTGGAATAGAGCGCAGGAATAAATGTGAAGTGGAGGGAGTGGCCTGGCCTGGCCTGGTCTGCACTGAAGTGGAGGCAAGTGTCCTACGGCGGTCTCCTCCCGGGCAATTAAAACGCCAAACTAATTAGATGAATTCTGTGTGATTTCCGTATAATTAAATTGCCCATTTGAGTGGAGTCGAGTCGAGTCGAGTCGAGTGTGTAGGGGTTTTCCATTCAGGGAAAGAGTCCTGATTTGTGAAAGGAAGGAACTTTAATGCTTAGGTCGAGCGGAAGGAAAACTTAAAGGACACTGGGATGCGAACGCTTGGGAATAGGAGTTAGAGCTTTTAGGAAATCAAAATAATAATTATTAGAGCTAGAACCAAGAATATTGATTGTAAATAAAATATTATTAACCTTTCTTTTTGGTTACTTTAACCTCACAACATATACATTAATAACCTTTTAAATTGTTTTACAAATGCTGTTCTTTCTGGCCCTCAGTCCTGGTGATTTCTGGCTTCATGTGTATGTATTTTTCAAAAGTTTTCCACCCAAGTATCTCGCAGTGTGTGTGAGGATGTTTTACAGCATTTATAACATGCTAACTATACGCAACACACGGCTGGGACTTTCTGCTGCTCTCTGCACCCCCACTCGGCGTTTAAGTCTACGGTACTTAACGTAATTTCCTTTTGCTGGCAACTTTTTCACCCACATTTTCCCACCCACCCCGACTCGGAGTCGGTGGCTGAGCTCTCTGGCTGATGCTGATGGAGGGAGCCTCTAGTTGAGCCAAAGATAAATAAGCAAATAGGCAAATAAATCTTCATTTCAACTTCTTGCGAGAGGCTTTCTTAACTTTTTCTCAGCTGTTCCGTACCATACCGCCCACATTCTGCCAGCCTTTTAAGTTGTTCGTTCTTTTATTTTTTAGTGCTCGTGCTTGTGCTTCTCTGCTTCTGTGCTTCGCTTCTCAGCCAATTCAAAAATTTTCAACTTACGCTAGTAAATTGTTCGGGTAACATGCACTTAAGTATGCCACCCAGCAGCCCCAGCACTCTGCCAGACAGCCCAGGTTTTGCCTTTATTTTGGAACCCGCAGCTGGAACATGTGTACTATGCACGCTTCCTCTGTCCCCTGTCCCCCTGTTCCCTGTGCTCTGTCTTCTGTCTTTTGGCCCTGTTCTCTTTGCTCTTGCCATTAAAAGTTGAGCCCTGCAGGGCGAAAGTTTTTCCCAAAAACGCTTAGCCCTGCTAACCAGCCACCCAACGCCCCGACGCCCCATCGGCGCCCACTTTTCACCCAGTTTCCTTTTCGGGTTTTCATTGTTCAAGTATTTTTGGTATTTTACTTTGGTATTTCATTTGCGCTGTCTTCTCTTTTATTTATTCCTGCCATTTCTGTTGTTGTCAAGTGCAACATTTTCGGGGCCTGCAATTGGGGTGGGGGTGGGCCTTGGGTAATTCTGGGGCGGGTGGCTACGTGAGTGATATGTAGGTGACGTCGGTCGTAAAACGAAGAAAAACTTTGTTGGCTGCCCGAAAAGCCGTAACTTAAGTGTCAGGCTTCAGGGACTAATTAACATATCGAGTAGCACAATTAGGTCACAGTCCAACACCGAGATGGGAAGCGGGATAATAAAATTTAACAATTAAATAACGCTATCGTGCTTAATTGGGGAATTGATTATGCATTGCCTACCGAAAGCCACAATTGGGTCAGACTTTAACATGCTAAAATATATATAAACTGATTTCAAGTAAGAAAACTTGAGTCGTGAACATTTTCTTCAATTAAAATGTGCATTATTCAAGCATCGCCAGAGAACGCTTGTAATTGCAACTTTGCCACATTTAATTTTCGCTACAATTTCGCCACTGCAGCCAAATCAAAATCCAGGCTCTGACAAGTACCTCTTGAAGATTTTATTTGGTCTGCTCTCTAGGGAATTCCCCGTCACTTCCTTCTCTCTCTCTGGCTCTGACTCTGCTCTCGGAGCTGCATTGATTTAAATTTATTATGCCTAACGTCAGCAGCCTGGCAAAAATTTGATTACAAACATAAAAGTTTATTTGTTTCTCTCAGTTTTGTATTTTGCTTTTTGTTTTGTTGTATTTTTTTGTTGTTTTTTTGTTTTTCGTTTGTGTTTGCTTGCTGTCGTTGCCAGTTTCATTTCAGCAGCTGCCCCTCACGTTTCCTCGACACTAATTTCATTTTGCAGGTGAGGCTGTTCAACTATTCAGTGGAAAGGGCGGGGGCAGGGGACGGAAGCGAAGGGCAGAGGGAGCTAAAGAGAGTCGCACCATTTCCGCCTTGGTTGCCTTGTGAAAATATCCATTACCCGTAGGCTGATGAGGTATATACACTGCCTGGGATGCCTAGTAATTTTGGAATGTTTTTTAGTTTGAGGTAAAACGTTTTCAAAGAAATGGGTAACATGGCGTATGCGTGATCTTTAGGAATTATGGTATTACGCATACGCCATGTGATAGCTCGGGGAAAGAGTGATGATAGCACAATCTCCAGGGTATTAAGTCGCTTATTCATTGGCTCTTGTTTCGTTCTTTTCGCGAACTTTGCGTCTCCATTTCTCTAGTTCCTTCTCATAATCCGTCTGTCTGCGCCTCTAGCCGGAGTCATTCACTCAGTCACTCAGTCACTCAGTCATTCATTCATTCATACGTACACTTCCTGCATACCTTTGCATATTTTTGCAATTCAGCGGAAAGTTCACTTCGCTCTCGCTCGCTCTCCCACTCTCTTCGCTCTCCTCCTTTTATTTTCCGCTTTCCGCAGCGGCGCTTTTCTTCTCGAGCTTTGTGTCCCCGGCTTATGTCAGTAAACTGTAAATATTTAATTAATTTGCATGGATATTTTTTATGCCAGCTAAGTTGAGTTTATTAGTCGCGCTGAGATGACGGTGACGTTGTGTGCTTTTCCCTCCTCACTTTCCCACTTTCCCACTTTTCTCGCTCGTCCCCGTCCTCCTTCCAGCTTTTCCTCGGTTCTCGGTTTTCTCTCTGCATAATTTACCAAGCGCTTTAAATGCCTACACGTGTGTTTGTGTGCAAGTTTTCCGTTTGCTTTTCCGTTCCGTTCCCCTCCTGGAGCCCTCGGAAAATGACCACAGCTGGAAAACCATTTTCCCCGGCTTGCCCTGAGCAAAGGAAAAACTTGACCAATCTATGACCGCAAAATAAATTACAGCGCCCGATGGGCCGTGTGAAAAACTGTACAACCGAGGTGTTTCCTGTGATAAAAAACTTAAAAAACTAGTTCAAGTGGAAGAAGAAAAAATAAGAGCATTAAATATTCATTTATTTTATATTTTTTTGATTTTTGTTTATTAATGAGTATGATTATTATGCACTTTATTCTTTTAGTTTTTCACAGAAATTCTAAATATTTTAAAGAGGCCTTTTTAAAATTATTTCTATAATTAAAATTTTTGAAACTGAATTAGAAAATTGAAAACTAAAATTTGATATAGGCAAGTATTCCTTTTAGGAAGCTCTTTTATTTAATAATTTTTTGAATTGTACAGAGGTATATATATTCTCTGAAAAAAAGGTCACACACTGATCCCACTCCCCCCCTTTTTCCCACCTGCCCTGCCCATCCCCACCCCCATTTTCATCCCTCTTCAACCGCCATGTCCATGTTCATTATCGCGGTTAATCTGTTTGTTTGGGTTTCACTGACAAAGTTTCTCAAAAAAAAAAGGAAAAAATGAGGGAAAAGTTCCATTTTTTTTGTCCCCTTTTATTTGAAGTGTTTTTAAGCTTAACTGGATGGTCAGGTGCAAAAAAAAAATATATATAAAAAAGAGAAAGAGAAAGTGTTGGTCAGGCGGGGGAAGTGGCTGGACGCGGAGGATTTTTTGGGGCAATCATCTGGCTGGCACGTTGTTGACATCAAAATAATGACTGAAGGGTGGGAAGTGGGTGGTGGAAGTGCCCTAAAAAGATTGAAGACTCCAGAGAGGGCGAAGGAGCAACGACAATGGGAGCAACAAGCGAGAAAACCCACATACAAAGCAAACATATGCACTTAAAAAAATTTAAGTTATAAAAATCAAAGTTTAACTCGCAGAAAAATTACAAATAAAAACAAAATTTAATAAACTAATATATAAGTCTAAAACATTTTTTGAAATTCTCTTATGCCTCAAAAGAGAGAGAGAGAGAGCGAGCTCTGCAGATGGCTGACACATAAAACCTGGCTAAAACCTCGAGCCACTCATCAAGTTGCCGCCGCCACCTCCACCCCTCTTCCACATCATCATATTTATCATCTTCCTCTTCTTGTTCTTCATTATAATCATAATCATCATCCGACGCTGATGCTGTTGCTTGTTGTTGTTAATTACAAAAAAAATGCAAAAGCACGAAAATGCCGCTGTTTACCAAATTAAATGCTACTAATTGGACGAGTTTAGCGGCGCTCAAGTGTGTGCTTTGCCCCCGCCTCCGCCTCGGCTTTCGCCTCCGCTTTTCCAACCCACATCCTTTGCCCCCGAAAAAACCCCCTTGAAAATCCCCACACTGCCGACAGCGGTTATGGCTTTTGACTGCGGCCCATAGGAATTTTTAATGAAAGAAGTTATTAGTATGTATCAGAGGCATCGTTAGCAGCCCAAAATGAAACTTGAATGATGTAGATGTGGGCGGGGGGACGTACTCACATATGGATGTGGATATGGATGGCTGTGAGTGCATCAGAGCCGTTAAGCGTACACGGTGCCAAAAATTTGGCTGGAGAGAAATGTAATTTTAACTTAATTTTTGTATGGCTAAAGTCTTAGAACTTTTTGTATTTTGAAAATATTTTCTTTTCATAAATTTTAATATTAGAAATAAAAATTGGTAATGATATAATAATATTAATATTATTTTATATTAAAATTTCATTTTTACAATTATCTTAAATGCCTGAAAATCTAAACCATAGACTAAGTTATTAAATATAAATTTTATGGCAACATATTGGGGAAAATAATACTTATAAAAATAGTAAAAGAAAGACCCTGTTATTTTAAAAATAGTTAATGTAGAAGACTCGACTAAGCTTTAAATATTTTTCAGAGCCCTTCATAAACATTAGATTAATTTCTTTTCAAGGCTTACTTCACTCTGATAGTTCTCTCTCCCGCTCTGGAAGGTATATTGTATTTAAAGCCGATTTTCCTAGCTTGTACGTTTTACAGGAAAAAAAAGCAGTCCTCCGTATTTTGCTAATCTTTCCTGTCCAGGAAGGCAGGACTTAGGAACCGGCAAAGAGTTGGGGTCACTTCTGTTGTGTTTTTGTTTCTGCTAAGCCTGCGGCATTACGGATATTTCTTTTATTTATTTAGTTTTTACCGACGTTGGTACTTTCAGTTTTTTTGTATTTTGTTTTTTTTTTTTTCACGGGCGTTGCACAAACAACTAGCAATGACACACTAAAAAACACACATAATACCCATGTAACACGGCTAGCTAGTATGAGTAGCGCAGCGTCAGATGAGCCGACGACGAGAGACGCTCCACTTTCCACTTTCCATACTTTCCAGCTGCCATTTGCCACTTTCATTTGCCACAAACATACTATAGAGTACAACACATAGTACACACATCCACGGAGGAGACTTTATGTGGGGCATTAAAAGCGCCGACTGCCTGCAACATTTCCTCGTAACCCCATCAGCGCTTCAAGTATTATTAATAAAACGTTGTCGCATCGTCGACCGCATGAGGAATAGCGGGAAAAATCGGGGGAGGCGGGAAGAGCGGGAAAAGCCGGCACAAAATGGGAGCAGTGGGCGTGGCCTGCCAATGCCTATGGAACAGCGAACATTTGCAACAAAACAAAATCCGGAAACCACGACAACGACCAACAAATAAATACGGGAAAAGCTAGCAAAGAAAAGCAGAGTGGGTAGAAAAAAAAAATAAAATAAAAGCTGGGTTAATAGGTCTCCATATGAAAAGGTCTAGCTTGGAGTGATTGTTCCTATCGTTAGCTGTCGAGATGGATTGGTCTCATACGCAAGGAAGTAAGGAAGGAGTTACTTGTAAAAAAATGTTTAAACATTTAAGAATTAAGGGACTCTAAGCTTTCATAAGTCCAGGGAATGAAAAAAGGGAGTTAAAGCCTTATATCTGGTAAACCTGTAATATGTGTAGTACTTTACAAATAGTAATTTCTACTTTAAATAATTTGTAAGCAACGTTAAGCGAAATAAATATATTTACCTTTTCCGCATCCTTGGAGTGTACACTGTGTGGCTTTGGCCAAAACACTGTATCTCAGCTCAGCGCAAAAGTATGGCATACCTGTGGACGGCGAACACACACACACACACACACGCACTGCTAACGGGGTTGATGACGTTGATGTTGATGAGACGTTTGCTGAGTTCTTGCTGATTGACGCTGCGAGAAATGGTTGTTGACTTGGCTCAAACGGAAGTGGCTCCGAAAAATATAATTCATATTTAATACGCACGTGTGTGTGTGTAATTAGTTGCAGCACGCACACACACACGCACAAAGTAGCCGAATTTATTTGTACGAGAAATAAATAATTAAAACTGGCCTCACACACTTCACCCAAATGCCGGGCAAATTTCGGAGAGATGTTCCACCAAAAACTGTGCAAAATTTAATAAATAAATAAATAGGATGCCACACAGACAATACTTGACATGCCGCAGCCATGCAGTTAATTAAAAATTGTTTCAAGGCAGCACAGAGCCCGGAAAAATAAGGAAAAAATAAACAGTAAAAATGCCTCGAGGAATGCCAACGGGGATGTGTATGAACAATTATTAAATAACTAAAATCTAAAATCAAGCTTTTATTTAATCAAAATCTAGCTGGCAGATAACTAGGTTAATTATGAGCTGAATTTATTTCCATATTTGATATCCACATTATTTATGGGCTAATAAATGAAATATATTTCTGCTATCCGGCATAATTGTGCATATTTCAGATGAATTGAAATGGTTTTTGAACAAAAAAACTCATTTATTTGCTACTAATTCGATACGAATGGCTTCTTGACATCATCACTTGACTTTGGACCTGCCTTCATATCATATTAAATTTATTTATGAAATTAAGTAGTTGGTGTGCAAGTGACAAAGGCATCAAAGTGGAAACCGACAGAGTTACGAATAAATATAACTGACAGCCGCCTGTCGGCTTGCCTTAATATTTAATGCCGCTCTCTTTGATTTACACGGAATTATTGAATGCAAACATGAGTGAAAT
This sequence comes from Drosophila tani, assembly GCA_008042535.1. Classification (NCBI taxonomy): domain Eukaryota; kingdom Metazoa; phylum Arthropoda; class Insecta; order Diptera; family Drosophilidae; genus Drosophila; species Drosophila tani. The sequence continues at coordinate 32,681 of VNJO01012139.1, read as the reverse complement.
TAAATGAATTTCCAGATAATATTCCACATATACTCGTATGTTATTTGCCAAAGAATTGCCGAATATGGACATGTCCACCCACCCAAAACGAGTTCACAGATCTGGCTCTCTCTTTCTCTCTCTATTTCGGGGCGTTGTCCAATGAGGGGAGGGGGAGGGAAAAGTGGGCGTGGCGGAGCTGTGCCTCATTAATTTAAATTTCGCACATGTGCATGCGAGTGTGTGTGTGATTTTATGAAATTAATTTCGGCTGCATGGCACATTCTGTGGTTATGAATTTATTAAAATCGTTTTGCAAAAACTGCACCAAATGGCAAATTAAGCAGTTTAGCAGCAGATTTATGGGGCCCACTGTAGGCCAAGCCAAGCCAAGCCAAGCCAAGCCAACAAGCGCTTTATGAAGTTGCCCCAGCATTTATGGCTAATAAATATGTATATATGCGTATTATTCAGATAAAGGCACACATATGTATGGACTTTTATATCCCTGACAAATCAAAGCGTTCACAGCCTTCATTTGCCTTTAATCGCCTGCAAAGGCACATATTGCGCATACGCCATGTGTGGCGCGCTGTATCTTTGTGGCTTTGAGTCAACCGAACAATTTTTATGGCCATCAGAATTGGGCGCCAATTATGCTTGATGTTAACAAATTTTATGGATTATCTTCGCTTCGATATCAGCTATATTTACATATATTTATCTATGGAAACAATTTTGGCTTTATGTGGGCCTTACTGTTTTCACTCAATTCCTTTGGCTTTGGCTGTCGAATGATTTCGGGGCTGCCTTCACTTTCTGTGCCAGTTTCGGTGGAATTTATGCATTCAACGCATCCATTCGGGGTCGCTGCTCATTTTCCAACCTGACATGATTTTTCCAATCCCCGACCTTCCCTTTTTGCTCTCCCAGCTGGCCATCATAAATTTCATTTGTCTGTTCATTGTTTTGGCGTTTGGGAATCAACGCATCAAAGATGCAGCCGATGCAGTTTCGCTTTGGCTTTGGCTTTGACCATGTCCAAGTTGCAAAAATACCCTATAAAATCAAACAAAATATAGCTAACTTTGGGCTCATATATGGGTAGAACCTTCTTTCTACTCTTTACCATGTTTGCAAAAATTATTTAGAAGTTGTTTTCCACAATATTAACTTCTTTTTGATGCTTTTAAGGTAAAAGATTTTTGGAATATTCAAAAAAGTGCAAAAGTGTAGCAAATACCTGTCATTCGTCCAAAATCCACTCTAAGATTCGTAGTTGCTTTTGTTTTAGTGTGTCTGCCTTTGTGTTTTCTTTGTTTTTCCTTTTGTTCCTCGCCTTTTCTCGGTCTTGTTTATCTGTGTATTTATTTAGCATTTTCCGTGTTGTTTACTGGCCAAATAAACTTTTCCACACATCATTAGCTGGGAAATGGCAATCAATGCCAGACACGGGACAACATCAAGCCCACTCGTCGTCACCCCCACTTCCAGATCGCCCTTCCAGCTCGATTTTCCTCGGAGCTTCTCGATTTTTCCCCTGTGCTAATTTGCTGCATTGTTGCAGGCGCAGGCAGGCAGGCCTTTTGCTGGGAAAATCTGAAAAATAAAGGAACGTGCTAAGTGCTGGACAGCAGCAAGGAAAGTACATCGCACGATCAAGTGAGCAACTTCATAATGGTCGTTTTTAGGCCACTGACTCTACGATGACTTCGTCTGACAATCCGCAGCAAATCGTTGCGAAATTCCCTGTTATTGGTCACGTACAGCCGGCGAGAGCTGACGGTTGACTTGGTTGACTTGTGCACTTTCTAAAGAAATTATTAAGTGAACGTTGTCAAGTGCAATTTATTAATACGAGGGAGGTGGGGATTGATTCCTTTAGGAATCCCTATCGATACGCCCGCTTTCCGAAGGAACTTAAAGTGCTGCCAGGTTCAATCAGCATTGATTATTATAATTTTGGCAATTGTAACAATTTCCTGTGCAAGCTGCCATCAACTAATTACTATAAATAAGGAAAAGCCAAAGGAAAAAAAATAGTTGCCTCGCTGAAATGTTGATAATTTGCCCCTAAACGTTGCCTAATTGATTTATGGTCCTGAAAAGCACTGTATAGTCGCCATAGAGAGCCAGCAAATCAAATTTGTTTGTGGCTGGTTACATTATTATGCGTATTATTATCATTAGCCCAAGTCCTTCCTTCCTTCCTACGTTTCCTGCCTCTTTTGGCACCTCTAAGGCAGCGCTTTCCCCGCTTTTCCCCCACTCCCCACTCCTCACCACTCATAATTCTATTTTCCTTCACGACATTTTTCCTTTTGCCGCAGTCTTTCTCTGGTTTTTACGACCCAAAGTCGTAAAGGCAAATACCAGAACCGGAGACAAAACTAGACGGTGGCTTACGGGGGGCTGTCACCGCCGGGCGGGAAAGTGGGTGGAAAATTGCAGGGGTGCACGGGTGCAGGGGGGACTGTAGCTAGAGGCAGTGTTAATGCGATCTTTGGCCACGTTTATGGCATTGTTTAAAGCCTCGCGAAACGTCCGGAAATCACAGGAAGCGGCATAAAAATTCCTAGCAAATGCCAAAGAGCAAATCTATGTGGATATTAGAGATGGTAACTCGTCGGTGCAATCGATAAGTCAAGCATAATATCGATGTTGGGCCATCGCTAGTCAATAGACTCCCTGAACTGAATCTCTGTAGCCGATTGTAGTGGCAGTTAAGCGCTTGCAAATTCAATTTAATAGCTCGTATAATGCCCGTTTACGATCCCTTAAACATTATGCTCGAGCACAAGTTAATTATGCTGAACGTTAAATAAACATCAATTAAAAAGTTACGGGGTTGCTTGTTCTTGATGGACTCTGTTGCCATGCAAACATATTTCGTGCATTTTAAAGACAACAGACGGAAAGGCGGCAAGGCGGTAAGGCGGAAAAGCGGAAAATGGCCACGGAGCACGACAATAAATATTCATAGTCGAGGCTGAATCGTAAAACAAATCAAAAGTCATCAAAAAGTGCACTTTGCTCTAATTCCCTGCGCCGATGTCGATGGCAGTATTCTCTTTGCTTTACTTTTCCCTATTTATTTTTCTTCATTTTTTGTGTGCGCCTTTTCCTGACAAGTCATGCTATAACCCATGACCCCTCCCAAAAAACAGAAAAGAAAAAAAAGAAGCAGCGCAAAATGGGAGAAAACACAGCAGGAGCAACAATCAGCATGGTAACAACTGAGCTCGCCAAACTTATTAATAAACGTTATGACGACAACAACAAGAGCACACACAGACACAGGAACAGGCACAGGCGAAATGAAGTCCTTGCCTTGGCTCCTCTTTCCCTCCTTCCTCCTCTCGAAGCCCCTTCGGCCGCCTTTCGACCCCTTTTGGCCCAGGCCCTGGGCACCCCGTGAAACTCTGGCACCGAACGATATCCAAATTGGCAAAGTTGGTACAAAAACGAAGCGAAACAGGCAAGGCAACTTCGGTTTCAACAATATGAACGGCAACAACCGGAGCAACATTGAGAATAAGAGCAATAACTATTGCAACTTCGGTAGGAGCTGCAACTCCAGCAACTGAGGTATCGACAATAATAACGGCAGCATCAACAGTCGCACCTAGAGCGGGAGCAGCAGCAACATCAGCAACCTCGAACTGAAGTAGCAACACTAGGAACAGCTATAGTCGCAGCCATAGGAGCAACATCAGTAGCAACATATACCGGAGTCACACATATTCAGAATCAAGAAATACAGGAACCCCAGCCTCATCAAGGAGCCTCGTCAGCAGCAACAATCAAAGAAACAACAATTAGAAAATCACCAACAAGGAGCAGCACCTTTGGCATTAATACCAGGACCTACAGGAGCAACCTCAAACCTCAGACAGCATGCTGCTGCTGCTGCCGAAATTTATAGAAGGAACACAGCAGCAACACCCAAAAACAAAGCCATTGGGGCGGCATAATTGCAAAACAGTTTTCAGGAAGCCCAAGCACAGCCGTTACGGCAGCAACTTCTGATATTCTGCTATTCTGGGGTAACGGCAGCAACCTGCAACAATAAATGCAAATATAGGCAACAATCAGGGGAGCAGAAAACAGGGACAGGGACTGTGGAGGGATACAAAATCAGGATACAGAAATAGGGTTGGGAACTAAAAAAAGAAAACCAATTTCGAAAATAAGTAATATTGCATTCAGAGGTTAATTATCTTTATATTTTATTTTGGAGAACTATTTCCTTTTTTTAGGGAGCATAAATGCCTGGCCAACGATATGGAGATTGGTGATGTCTGCCATTGTAACTGACATTGTCATCGACACCCAGGACAATTAGTATTTTCTGGACTCTGCTCCTTTCTCCGTCTCTTTCTTCGCAGCCATTTCCAGGAATCCCTGGGACACAGGATAACGAAGCCGGTCGCCGCCCCTTTTTGCCGTTGCTGGTTGCTCGTTTTGTGATGTCGTAGCAACATTTGTGGCAATTATAAGCGGAGATTTCTGGCTCTTAATGGGACACGGACACGGACACGGACACGGACACGGGCTTGGAGCCCGGAAAATGTCCTCGCCACTCCAGAGGGACGGGGCGAGGAGGATGACTGGGGGTGTGAGAGTGGTGATTTCATCATTTTATGGGCCCCGCGGCGTGTAAACAATTTACAATTTACAGTTTACTGTTTACAATCGATGCCCATCTGCTGTGCCATCGCCAGCGCCATCAGGATGTCCGTATTATATATGAAAATGAAATTAGTTTTGTCATAAAATATTCATTAGTGCCGATTCCTATTGTAATTTGCATTAATTGAATTGTTTGTTAAATTGGAAAATTCTCACCGCCACCGCCGCCGTCTCATTATAAATTGTGTGCTTAGTTTTCGCCACCTCCGCAAATATTCAGTCTGCAGTCCAATAACCATAGCAATTTCCTCCGCAGCAACAAGGACAATAACAATAATAATAAAATGAATTAAATATGACCCAAAGCCAAAGTCCCAGCACCGAACCGACCGACAGACCGACCGCATTGTGATTAAACAGCTCAAACAATTGTCGCACGTGCGTCCATCTCGGCTGAACACAATGGCAAAAATCTCACACTCGACCGCAAATTGAATTTAAAATGAGATCCGAATATGCACGTGTACAGGGCATTTATCGGGGCTCTGGAATATCCCAAGAGAATACAAAACATTTGATTATAAATCAGGAATTATATGGAGAAAATCCAAGAAAGAAATATTAAACAAACCCAAGATCAGCAGAGATCAGTATTAATTTGTGGCTTTTCGAGAAGATATTCACATTTATTTGAAATACATTTAATTTACATAAACGTCGCATATCTCTGATAAATGTACCATTTATTTGCCGTAAACTTTTCTCATTTTCCCCTCTTGTATTTTCCAGGTAAGCGTCCTAAGCCAACGTGAAATTTTCCCCCTCGGAGCATCATCAATTTATGCGCCCAAATGTAATGATGTGTATGTAAGTGAAAAGACGATTTTCTTATTGATTAAATTACACACACATGAGCACACACACTGGAAAGAATATCGGGGTCCCCCTTGGGCGATAAATTTGCGCAAGGGGACGCTGGGAAATCTATATATCTGTAAATGCGATTTCGGTTTGTTGGTTATTATACTTTGATGGCCATTGGATTTGCCCGAAATGGGCATATTCGATTTGCTTTCTGCCAAAAAGCGGTATAAAAGCCATACATAATTTGACCTTGATTCTTTCCGAGAGTGAGTGCAATTTTTATCCACGAAATTATGGGGCAGTAAAAAAAAAACCAAACAGAACAGAACAGCATTGCCAATAAAACGGATTATTTTAAGCGATAGTTAAGTCGCGATAAACACTAACTCTAAGCCGTAAAATGGATATCTCTCTTTGCCGGCGACAAAGGGATGAAGGAGCGCTCTAAAAAATAACCAATTGACCTCAATTCGAGCCCGATTTATATCTGAAAAAGAGTATATAGCGATTTTAGTGGGGATAAAAGTTTAGTTGGTGATTTTAGGGAGCCCCTAATCGTTGGGTTTATATGTAGTGCTCATTGATTTCTTTCATTTCATATTCAAGTTTAAGTGATTTTTATTTAGTTTCATATATTTAGGATTTAATTAGGAACTTATATTCTGAGCCTCTTTAAGGCAGTTACCATCTCATGGCCCGAATTAATCTCACAATTCGTTATGGACACGATTCCATAGCCGCCACTTAATTAATCCTGTCACACATTGCCTGGCATCCTGCATCCTCTGTCTAGCCCCCCACGTCTCTCTCACCTTCGTTGACCGCATGCGGTGCTTGAGTTTTATGTGTGGCTCACGTAAGTATGCTATGCCATTTGGCCCATGGACCTGGGACTGGCGGGACTCCCCCTAAGCCACCTTCTTCCGCACACACACACGCAGACGTAGCCACCCCCCCTTTGAGGACACGCCAAATAGTTTTGATGCCCATTTAATAAAATTTTCTATCTATTTTCCTGTCTCAGCTCGACGACTTCTCCTTGAATTCGTTTTGTCATTTATAGTGTTTGGCCCCCTCTCTGTCTCTTCCATCTCCCCCATCTAGCGCCACGCCCCCTGTTCCAGGACCTGCTTCTCCTTCAGCCGGAAAGTGAAAAATCCCAAACGGAAATACATTCATTTGCTTGTTTTACTTTTCCAATTTCAATGCCGGAGGTTTGTTTCTTGTCCTTCCTCGCTCCTTTCCGACTTCGTTACACATGTAGGCGGTGGTGGTGGGGGGGCGTGGTCCTGGGAGGTCCTTGCCGCAGTCACGTTTAAAACATTAAAGTTAGATTTATGACTTTTCGGGTTATAAAATGACTTTAGATTGATTCCCGTCACATGATGACAGTTTTTCGTTTTTCATTCGCAAACCAACAAGGACCTGGCCCCTAGCACCGGGCACCGAGGCAACCAGGCACTGAGGCACCCGGGCACCATGTGTGGACAATGAATTTTTAAGTTGTTTATAAGTTAAGGAATTGGAAGGAAGGATTCCGGAGCGAGCGCGGAAGAAATTCCTCTTGCCGGCACATTTCCGCATTTCCTCATGTCCGTCGACGCCACCGCCAAAAAATTTATGGCGCTGAGCATCGGAAAATTCCGAACTTCTCGTTCGAAGGGGGGGCAACACTTGGGGTTTTATTTTTTGCAAATTATGAGTCCCAGTAGCCTTTTGTTAAACAGTCAAAGGTATTATTCGGCAAAAGCAGAAGCAGTTCTACAAATATTCTACGAGTATATTGTGGCAATAATTCATTTTCAGCTGTGTCTTTAATTCTTTGTAATATTTAAAATTAAAACGAAAGCGAGTAAATTCAAGTGGTACCTTCAGGTAAGAATAATTTATAACTAAATGGTGGTATTAGAGGTTTTTTTTATGGGTGCAGCAGAAACAGATTTATCCTAATTTCCAACAGACCCAAATGAAGCTGTTTTTGTAGTTTTTTTCGTTCCTCTTGACATCACCGACAGCGCCCTAATGTTAATTTAACATTTTAGCCTAATCAAAGGCCATTTTTAATTAGCCTCCGACCCGCTTTCCCGCTTTCCCGCCGATCTGCGTGGATTTTCCGCTAACCTCAAATGCTGATGAAGAAATGCCATGACAGAGTTGCATTTCCGATGGCAACCCCTTTCGGAATGAAACGGGGCCATCGTGCATTCATTAGCGTGTCGTTGGGATCTCTTTCTCTCCCTCTCCCTGTCCCCCTCGTCGCTGACAACGGCCGAGAAAATGGAAAAGTCGGTGGCCAGGGAAAACGGGGAAAATCAGTGGCAACCGGACCGCGATAGAGTTATCAAACGTGGCCGCAGCGAACTATTAATGAAGGTGGTGGTGGTGGTGGAAAGCCCCGGGAAAAGCTAGAGTGGGGGGTGTCGGTTTCACTTTACGTGCCACTGCACACATTGTGGCAGAGGGAGAGGGCAAGATGGAAAATCAGAGAGGGAGGGAGAGAGAGCGAGGAGCAGAGCGGGGATTTGAAGCGCTAATTACGTGGTCATTAATTGCGCTAATTATTTTTCATTTTGCCCAGCGCACTTCTGCTCCGTCCGTCGCTATCGCTATCTCTATCACGCTCTCCGCTCGCCCCCTCCTCAGCTTTTCAATTTCCATCCATTTCCATTTTTGCGTCATTTGCATTCCGTTTGTTCCTTGTCTCCAGGTTTTCATTTCTGTTGTCCTGTTTCTTCTATGCTTTGGTATTTTCAATTTGCAGCCAGGTATTTCCAAGAGGAGGAGTGAATGTGGGGCAAAAAAATAAGGAGAATAAAAACTGGCTGGCCCTGGCTGGTGACTCTGGTGGCTCTTCTCCTGTTCCATTCCATTGCATTTCTCGTTTTATCTCATTATTTGCATGGCTTCACCTCTTGTGTGTCTTGCATGGGAACTTATTCGATTACCGCCGTAGTACACGTAGTTCCCTTTGTTCTCCGAGTCGGATTCCATTAGTTTCCCGAGATAACTTGATTTGTTTTCCTTCGTTTTGTTTCATTTCATTTCATATGCACGCAATTAGTCTCTGGTTTCTTTCTAATGTTTCAGTTTCCTACTCGGTTTTTGTTTTATTTAGTTTTGTTTCAATTTCATTATTGCGATTCTTTGGGTTTTGTAATTTAATAGAGTTTACTTCGACTCGTTCCATTTCCTCCAGTCGGTTTCCATTAGTTCCTGTTGCTCTTTTCGGATGATAACTTGACCTGTTTCATTTCGCTTTGATTCGTTCCATGTGCATTTGATAATTTGTTTTATTTAGATGGAAAATTTTCTTGTTCGTTTCATTTTATTTATTTTATTCTAGTTTAAGCTGAGTTCTAACAACTTTATTCTTTATTTTCTTTGTTTTTAGTTTCAAGCTTAATATATATTTCCCTCCACTGACTGCCTCTTAATTTCTCACGAAGAAACCTCTTGGAATATTCCATTAATTTCTTTGAATATTTTAGACAGAAATTGTTTCATTTCCGTTGAAGTCTTACCTAGCAGGTACTTTCTTCTTCCTTCTCCTTGCTGTAAATTTTCCTGGGGGGTTGGTACCCCCCAACACACCCTCCCCACATTTTCTGTTGTTGTTATTCAGATTTTTTCATTACGTCCATTTTCTTATGCACATTTCTGTAATAAGAAAATGCGCATGAGGTAATTTTCCTGGCTATTTGCAGCATTCTGCAAATTGGGCACAACGAGGGGGAGGAGGCGGGAAAATAGAGGAAAATATAGAGGGAAAACGCGAGCGGGGGCGGGGGGTTGGGGGTTGGGGGTTGGGGAATGTTTTAGGGTAAGCCGCAAGTGACCGACATTTTGTGTCATCGTCGACCAGAAATGAAAATGGCTAAAACTGTGGCAACGGAAGAGATGAACACGACGCTGTGCAAAAAAAAGTAGAAGCAGAAGCAGAGGGGGCGTGGCATCCGCCCAGGGGAAATTCGAGGGGAAAATTAGGGGCGGGGAGGGGAGAGGAGAGGGGGAAAAGCGCCAGGGAATCGGTTGTCGGTGTCACTGGTAATTTGATGAAAATGATGCCACCGCTGCTCCATTTTACACTTGGCGCTAATTGAAAGTTTCATCATCAGGAGCGGTCTGGGAATGGAAAAAGGGGCGTGGAAAAATAAAATAAAATCAGAGCAGCAAGGCAGGGATTTCCTTTGAATGGACGCTGATCAAAGGGGGATAATTGAGGGAGATTAAAACGGATTAACGGATTAATTAGATGATGGGATAATGAAGAGCTAAGGTGAATCGCAGATGCCATAAATCGCAAGGGAACTGATGCGCTAAATATGCGAAAGAAATGATTTCAATTGGGCTGAGGAATTTATTACCCATTGACTTAAATTTTAAATGAAATATATTTCAAGAAGAAATCATTCAGTGGCCAAGTTTCTGTCCCTTGGAAGCTCTGGCATTATTCAGACAAATTACTGGAATGGGACATTCTCGGAAATTAAAGCACACACACATGTTTCCAAAGTCATTTTCCCCAGCTTGGATCTGTCCCCATTTAGGGTCTTTAGTTATCTGCAAAGTTTGGGTTCGGATTCCGGCTTGTCTAATGTCTAATGTCTAATGAAATAAATGCGAACTAATTATTTATTTAGATCTCGCTCTCGCAGTTTGCTCAGCCATTCAGTGGAGAGGAAAAGTTTTCATTTCGCCGACTTGTTGGGGGGAACGAAAGCGATGGCCAAACAATTTTCGGGGCACTCATAAGGGCATCATGGAATGTTTCAACCGTTTACACAAAACTTGAAATTAATCAGAAAATTGTTTGGCCAGTCCAAACTGCAATTTGCAGTTTTTCTCCAGTTGCCAGTTGCCGGTTTTTGCCGCCAAGTTGAGGGCAAATATGATGGCGGAATGTTTAAATTGCCGGCCATTTTGCCGTTCAAACAGCAGGGTGGCCCGTTATGATGGCCGAAGAAGAACCAGCAGGACACACAGCCAGCACACAGATCCTGGCGACATAATCTGTGACATTTTCTTGCCCCCCCCCCCGTCCATTTCGCTGGCCTTTGTTTGTTTAAAGCTCAAACAATCGAGAAGGATTTACGGGGCTGGGTTTTTGGGCGGGCACGTATCTAATTTATGCCATCTAAACAAAATACAAACAACAAAAGACCAACACAAAGTTTCCCCAGCAGGCCATGTGTGCGAGTGTGCGAGTGTTGCGTGATTTTGCTATCTGGAAAACGGGTTTCCACCACGTCTCCTCGGCAAAGTGTTTTGTCTAACTTTTGTCTTTGAGTCGAGTTCGCCGGCCTTATGAATTGTATCTTTTACGGTTCGCAGTTCGCAGTTTGCCAGCTTCAAGTTTCTGGCACCGATATCTGTGACTGTCTGCCCCGATATTAAATACAACTACGAGTATCTCTGAGCAGATCACAAAAATACGAGATAGAAAGATTAGAAAACGAATTTCTCTTAAATAAAAGATGAAACCCCCTTTATGAAAAGTTCTTGAATCATAAACTATAGGTATATTGTCTCAGTGTACATATAATATAAGAGAGAGACATAAACGGACAGTTGAGAATTATGGCCGATAAAGTTCGAATTCGGTTTGAAGGGAGGGAGGGAAAGGCAGGACGAAGAAAGGCAGACGCCGTGACTTGGACAGATTGAACATGTCGCCGCTTTTCCTCTTAGCCGGAAAACTGTTACGCCTCACTGTCCTTTATATATATTTTATTTATTTTCGTTAAGTTTCGCCCCCGTCTGTTCCGTTGAGCTGTTGAGCTGCGAGGCGTGTAATTTGAAACTTGGCACTCGACGGGGGAATGACTCTCTTCTGGCCGAAAATGTTGCCATGACCTCTGACCCCAGCCCCCTCCTCCTTGCCACACAAAATATAATTCCAAAAGGGGTGAAATGCAAATTGGCAGTATTTGGTAATCTCTGGAGAGAGCCCAGAGGGGTGCCGAAAGCGTACTTACCTAAAAGTTAATACGCGTGGAGGTTGCAAAATGATTTCTATACATTTTAGAGGATTTTTCATTTATTTGTTGATATTATTAAAATGTTTAAACTACTTGGAAGCCAATACTTGAACTTGGCTCCCTGGCTTCCGTTGGATAAATTCCCGCTCTCTGCATATTATTTGCACGACACTCGTGTCGGGGGATATATATCCACGATTCGTCATTGGTGCAGCTGCACACACATATTTCCCATGTGGCCTGGTAAATATTATTTGACAACATTTGGATTCGCTTTTCGGAAGCCGCAAAAAGCCAAATGGCAAACGGCAAACGGAAAATGGGAAATGGAAAATGGGAAATGGGGGGAATCGGGAGCAGCTGGCCTTATCCCTGTCCCTATCTGCTGCCGTGTGCCGTGTGTGTGTGTGTGTGCTTAAGCATGTGTCAAGTGGAAAAGCCAGGAAAAGGAATGCAGGAAAAGCGAGTCATGCGCCAGCAGCTTGCCACAAACTTTGCATATTCCCGCTGCCTTCCTGCTGCATTAATCAAAATGTTAAGTAAGAAATTGGAATTGGAATTGAAATTGAAATTGATTTCCGGGCAAGTGTTCAATATTATTCCGCTTTTTCCGCTTTTTCCGCCCCGCCCCGCAGCAGTTGCAACATCATTTATACTCCACCTGACAAAAGTTACCCTCTGAAAGGACACTTTTTGCCCGCTATCCCCTGGACAGGGTCCTAGCAAAAAAGTTCTCTCTCTATTTGCCTCTTTTCCTGGATTTTTTCTCATATTTTTTCTTATTTTTTGTTGCCGTGCAACTGCAACAGCAATCGTTTATCGCCGCTGCGAACATTGATTGGCAAGTTGACTTCGAATTTGGCGTTTTATTTTCCTCTCTCGCTCGCCGGCAACTTTGTTCAAGTTCCACTGAGTTTTATTAGCCCAAAAGGTGAGTGGCAGTGAGCAAACGCCTCCGGGGAAAAGGTTGAGTTAGTATAAAAAAAGGGAACTAGGAAAATATTCACAAAAAAGTGAGCCTGTACCAGTTTTAAGCCTAATGAATTAGTGTGGCAAAAAATATATAAATCTTTCAAGGAATCATGATATTTATAGTTCGAATTAAGCTTAATTTATAAAACACTCTTGGAGTGGTATTTCCTTGGCCTAAGGCCCGATTCCTTCTAGTCTGGAACGCACTGTACTTACAGTGCGGTTCGTGTATCGCTTATACATCTGGCCATAAAAAAGAATTGGTGTCGAGTGCCTGGGTTTGTCGATTGTCGAGTGGCCCGCCCCCGCCTCGCCCCCTCTCTTTCTGCCGGCCCCACGCCGTCTCTTTCTCGCTGGTAATGCGCTAATTAAAATGCCTGAGCTGTAGGAAAAGTCGGAAAAGTCGGAGCGAAGCGTTTTCTGGAATGCAACCAGCGACTTGCAACTCAAGTGAATGGCTTACGAGTGAGAGTGTGGGTGTGTGTGGTTGTGTGTGTGTGTGGTCTCGTGGGGAGAAAAGTGGAAAGGTGGAAAATGGCTGGAGGATAAGCTTTTTGACTTGCCACTTATTAACTTGCCAAGCAATTATGGCCTGAAGATGGAGCGCCGAGAGCGGAAAGAAAGCCGAGAAAAGATTTCAGGTCGTTGGACCAGACCAGCAGTATTTCCGCTGCTCGCTTTTAGCCTGGTTTCACTATCCCTATCCCTGTCTTATCCCTATCCCTATCCCTATCCTTATCCTTATCCTTATCTTTATCCTGCCAGCGATGCTCGATGCTTTCTGTGTAATTGCTCGGAGCTCGGAGAATTTCCAAGGGACAGAGGCAGCAGCAGCAGCGGGAGCAGGAAGTCATCTCTGGCACACACACACACTCATGACACACACACACTCATGGTCGTGTGTGTGTGTGTGCTCTTAATAGGTAACAAGTCGCAAAAAGGCAGACAACGTCCGACTATCTCTGGGCACCTCTCCTTTGGCTCCTCTGACTGACTGACTGTCATTATCTGCATCAGCACGCGTAAACTTCGTTTGCACCAAAAAGTACAAGAAAAACTAAAAGAAATCTTCCTCTTTTAACAGAAAGAGATAGAGAGAGGGGTGCAGATGGCGAGAAAAGCTGGAAAAGTGGTAACTGCTGGCGGAACAAGAAGTCATTTCTTTTAAGCTCAGCGGAGGCACTTTGCCGTGTGCATTCTGAGCCGCCGCCTTTTCCTTGGACTCGAAAAATATGGGCAACAGTGGGGAAAATAAAATGACACGAAAGACATTATGAGCAACGTAAGCTCTTTATTTGAACAGTGAATAAGAATTAATTTTAAGCACTCTTAAGGGTTTTCCAAAAAATATTTTCAAAGTGTTTAAAGATTTGTTATCGTATTTAAATACATTCAAATATTTTAAAGATTTTTAGTCTCTAACTAAAATTTATTATTTATTTCTTAATGATTTTTCCCTCTATTTATTTAAAAACGCTTTTTAAGTGCCTTCTGGTTGTATCCTCTTTCATGCCTTGCTCATTTTTATTTTCTCTTAAATTTTATTTTCCTGAATCTCTAATTTATAATTATTATTTATTTCTTAATGATTTTTTCCTCTATTTTTTCTCAAAGTTTCCTGAAAAACGCTTTTTAAGTGCCTTCTGGTTGCATCCTCTTTCATACCGTGCTCATTTTTAATTTTCTCTTAAATTTTTCTTTCCTGCAAACGTTGATTTAGTTTCTGTGCCCTCATATTTGGTATTTTTTGTACTTCTTGTATTATTTTCTGGTGATTCTGGTGGTTCCCTCCTTCTATTTTCGGTTAGTTATTTATGTATGTAACATACACTTACCTACTTAGGGGCAGCCTCACCTCTCCGTCGCTTTTGCACCATTTCCTGGGAGTCCGCTTTTCGTTCGTTTCATTTTTGGTTTCATTTCATTTCCTCGGCTTACTTTCTTCCTTCCTTCGTGATGCGTTTTTCCCGCTCCACCGCTCCACCCCCGCCCCCTTCTGGCGCAATTCTAATGGGAATTTACAATTTTTCACCAAAAAGGCGAGCATTTCGCCTGCTTTCCATGCCCTCGCCTCGCCTCGCCTCGCCTCGCCTCGCCGCCTTCATCGTTGTTTCTTGCATAAAATGAAATTGTATTGCATTTTTTTGCCTCATTTTTTGTGTTCTCTGCTTTATGGCTGGACACAGAATTGCTGCCTCAGCAGTAGAGCAACGAATGCACTGCTCGAAAATTAAATAAGATATAATTTCAAGGCAAAAAATATGAAACTAAAAACATACTCGTAAATTAATATTTTGTAAGGCCCCTTCGGGACAAAAATGAAGCTCTTAAATAGTATTTACCATTTTTGAAGCGGGAATTAAGTGGGAATTTTTGGCGCAGTGCAGAAGGCTGCAGTTACTGCTACTCCAGTTGAAAGTTGGCGCTGTCTTGGGCTTGGCTTTTTATGTCCATTGCTCGCCACTCTCCAGTGGAGCACAATAGAAAATCGCGAGAGCAACATGAAAATTTATGATGCATTTCTTTCGCTGCCCAATCCCAGCCCCCGTACAGTACGCCCTCGCTTAACTCGTTTCTGTCCGAGTCGCATGCTTTCAAATTATTGCAAACTTAAGTGAAATTTATATAATTGTAATGGAATTTATATTAGATTTTTTTTTTGCTGCTCCGCTCCAGTAGTGAAGGGATATAGTTGCAAACTGACAAATGGATGGAGCCGGAGCCCCGCTAAAGCTCTTTGGGGAGTGCCATTGTCATCGCCTCGGTCTCGTTTTCTTATTTATTTTGTTTACATTTCGCCCGGGCAGATGGCCGAAGAGCTGTGACACAGATTTCGCTTTATTTATTTCGATTACTTAAGCTCAAGAATCATAAAAATAGTCGAGATGCCCAGGGAATAGGAGTGGGCACTGGGCATTGGGCGAAAGGGACAGAAATTAGCTGGGTCTTAAACTCGAGACGCAAGAAATTGAAAGGATGTGAAAGGGCGAAAGGAAATCTCAACTTTCCACTACAAACTTATGCGCAAAGTATTTGATGGAAGGAAAAAAAATTCGGATTTATTATGGAGGAAGAAAATAAAATGGGAAAGTGAGCAGGAAAAGTCAAATGAAGATGTTGAAAGTGAGCTTAAGTGACAGCTTCTTTGCTCTGCTGGGAAGATCTCTGTTCTGGCTTATTATTTATCAAGGTTTATTGGGGTTTATGGGGGGAAAATTTAATAAAGAGCTGTCCCTAAGCTTCTCGAAAATTGTTATTTGCTAAGCTTAAATAGAATTTTTATAAAGCCAATACGATTCTCTAAGCTTTTTATGGTCACACTGCCTTTTATATATGGGGTGATCACTCTGCTAATTGTTTATGGTGTGACCAAGCTTTTGGAATAATGAAAAATAAACATTTAATTGCATAAAGCTTAGTACCAGAATATGTAACAATAAATTAATGCCAAAGCTACGTACTCAGATAGACGGAAAGTTTATCTAAGCAGTGAGTCAAACCGCTCTCTCGCAATGCGTAGGAACACTTTTTGTCGGTCTGAGTACGTAGCTTGATTTTAAATGTTTACAGTGTGACCAGTCATAAAAAGACGCATAATAAACCTAATGACTAATCAGACTAATCACAGGTTCAGTATCCGCAAACTTGATAATATTACCCGGTCACACTGTCAAGTGTCAAAAGTCGCAGAAAATCAGAAAGCACAAATCATCATCTTCAAGGTGTCGGTGTCAGATCAGTCGAGAAAATTCTCTTTTTCGGAAAAACTTGAAATCTCCAGAATGAAGGGCCACGCAGTGCAGGTAATCAGTGCTACCAAGGACCACACCTTCGAGCTGAACGTGGAGGCCCTGGGCAAGGTGCTCATGCGCAAATACGTCAAGGACCGCCTGGTGTGCGTCGTCTCCGTGGCAGGGGCCTTTCGCAAGGGCAAAAGCTTCCTGCTCGACTTCTTCCTGCGGTACCTGTACTCGAAGTATGTGCGCAAGGATGCCTCCGATTGGCTGGGCGACGAGTCGCAGCCTTTGACCGGATTCTCGTGGCGCGGTGGGTCGGAGCGCGACACCACCGGGATCCTAATGTGGTCGGAGATCTTCCTCTACGACTACCTCAACGGCGACAAGGTGGCCATCGTCCTGCTGGACACCCAAGGTGCCTTCGACACCCAGAGCACGGTGCGCGACTGCGCCACCGTCTTCGCCCTCAGCACCATGCTCTCCTCGGTGCAAATATACAATCTCTCGCAGAACATTCAGGAGAACGACCTGCAGCATTTGCAGCTCTTCACCGAGTACGGCCGCCTGGCGCTGGCCGACACCGGCAAGAAGCCTTTCCAGCGCCTTCAGTTCCTCGTCCGCGACTGGAGCTTCCCGTACGAGGCTGCATACGGATCAGAAGGCGGCGATCAGATACTGAGGAAGCGGTTGGCGGTGACCGAGCAGCAGCACCCGGAGCTGGAGTCCCTGCGGCGCCACATCGCGTCCTGCTTCACGGAGGTGGCCTGCTTCCTGATGCCGCATCCGGGCCTGAATGTGGCCACCAATCCGCAGTTCGACGGCAAGCTCAGGGACATCACGGCCGACTTCAAGGACAGCCTGCGCAGCCTGGTGCCCATGCTGCTGGCCCCGGAGAACCTAGTCTACAAGGACATCGGCGGTCATCGAGTGAGGGCCCGGGATCTCATTCAGTATTTTCAATCGTACATGAGCATCTACACGGGCAACGAGCTGCCCGAGCCGAAGACCATGCTGGTGGCCACCGCCGAGGCCAATCACCTGACCGCCCTGGCCGCCGCCAAGGAGGACTATCAACGGCTCATGGAGCAGGTGTGCGGCGGCAAACGGCCATACCTGAGCACCGCCCACCTGGAGAGGGAGCACCTGCGGGTGAAGGCCAGGGCCCTCGCCCACTTTGCCGCCAAGCGCAAGATGGGCGGCGAGGAGTACACCGAGCGGTACCGCCACCAGCTGGTGGACGATCTGGAGGAGATCTTTGCCAACTACCGGGCCCACAACGAGGCCAAGAACGTATTCAAGACGGCCCGCACCCCGGCCGTGTACTTCACCATCGCCGTCTTCCTGTTCATCGTCAGCGCCGTCTTCGGCCTGCTGGGCCTCCACGTGGTCGCCAACGTCTGCAACCTGGCCATGGGCGTGGCCCTGCTCCTCCTGGCCGTGTGGGCCTACGTCCAGTACAGCGGCGAGCTGACCTACTTCGGCGCCAAGCTGGACGATGGCGCCCTGTTCATGTACGGCATATTTATGCGTCCGCTCTACGAGGTCTGCGTGGAGAAGGGCATCCAGCAGGCAGCCGGGGACGGAGCTGCCGGAGCTGGCGGGAAGCTGAAGCGGATTTAAGGCTTAATCCAAGGAGGCTAAGTCCAAACAACAGCAACAACAATGTGGCGTTTAATTCAAACACGAGCCGCTCGATCCACACCAGCGAAGCTCGTGGTTGAATTTATGCAAGGATACCAATACCCATATCCTGAAACAAGACGGAGAGGAACTTGGTGACCCTGGAGGGACCAGTTGACCGTTGTGAAAGAAAGTCCCACTCTGATAACTTGTACACACCGATAACTCCGATAACTAAGTTGTTTCATTTCATTTTCCACACATCATTGCTCCTTGCTTGTTACATCTTACACATGCATATCCTTAATTAATTTTATTTAAACAAAATGCACACATTGTTGTTGGTTGTTTTCACAAATGTTTAACACAAAAATAAAGGAAGACACAAATTAAAATTGGTCTAGGTCCTTGGCTTATCTTTTTAAATTAAATTTAAAGTACTGAAAACTCTGGTTTAATTTCGATTAAACCAATTAATAAACCCATTTACATACATTAACAGTTCACTAGCACATCAAAAATAAAGAACATATATATTTGTATCAAGGATTCAAGGGAATACAATAACAAGTCGGACCCCATTTTCGTTCGCCTCCCTGGACAATCCCCAAATATGATGAAAGTTATAGATTGATAGATAAGGATAACCCAAAGGGAAAAAGGGAAAGGATACAAGGGACTGGGGATTGTGGGAATCACAAGTGAGGAGTCGTCGTCTTTGAGATGCCTTCTTCCTTTTCTTTCGTTTATTTTCTATTTTTTGCTGTTGTTTTGTTGTGTTTGTGGCGATGTGCTGCATAAAGGACAGTGGAAAAGTGGGAAAATGCGAGCAAATAGTTTTCCGCTTTCCGCCGCATACAATGGGATCTTCCTGGGGAAGAGAAGTGGGGCAGGCAGGGGCGGATTAAGGGCGGCGGCGTGTTCTTTATCAATTTTATTTGTGAAATATATTTCCGAAACATTTGCCATTATATTTGCATTAGTAGCCACAGCTTCCGCTTCCCTTCGCCGCCGTAACTATGAGATGTGGCTCAATTCTGAAGACGGACGCCCCACCCCCTCTTTTTTCAGTGTCTAAGTGTGCCGCTGGCATTTGTGCACTGCGATAAAAGTAACCTTAACTTTACAGGAACTCATAAAATAAATATATTTGATTTTTATATGCAAAAATGGGAATCGAGGAATTATGTATATTTAGTTTTCTCAAGTCTGCACGGTCACACTGATGAACAAAGTGTGACCAGCTCATTTAAACCTAATATATGGTCACACCATGCAGTTTTCGATTTACATCCGTGACCATCGAAATATAAAATCTCTAAAAAATCTGTTAATGGTAAAATATATTTCAGCTATTTACCTTTTTATTACTTTTTCTCTCTGTGTAAAATCGTACCACTGGACAATTCGACGCCAATGAAAAGGAAAAAGGCAAAGCGTAGGCATTCAAAGAACTATCCTCGCACCGCACCATCTATATATATAAATTTATATATACGTATATGTATATGTATATGGGAGTCTATTCCCTGGCGGAAACTGCTTATCACACATTTCCACACAGCCACGCAAAATCACACACACCAGCGCCAAACCAAAACCAAATACAATACAGGAATGCCAAAAAAAAGGAAAAAGAAAGAAGAAAAAAGATAAATGTACCATGGGCGGCGTGAGAGAAAGGGGGGACAGCAGTGGAGTAGTAGAGTAATAGCACAAAGAATGATGCGTAGACATGATTTCCGTGCGGTTGATTCCGCTCTCCATTCTCCTTGGGCCGGCACACTGCTTTCGATTCGAGGCGGAAATTGTTAAATGGGAATTTCCATAAATTTCGAACAGCAGGGGGTGGCAACCCTACTGATCGGTTTCAAGCCAAAAGTGTGAGCCACAAATTAGGTTTGTTTGGTTTTCCTAAAGGGTTCTTTTCGGAGGCTTTAAGATGTGGCAATACCTTGAAAATAATAAAATATTTTGCTATAAAATTAAAATAAGAATTAAAATTCTTTAAGATGGTATCTCTCAGTATGTTTCTTTATCTTATTGCATTATTTTCCCCACAGGATTGCTATTTATGATACTTTGTTTCATTGCCCTTCTAAGGTAAAGATTTTCTGGAATTACTTTCTCTCTCAGTTTTCCGCTGGTTATATTTTTCCGCCTCTTCTTTGACACTGTAGATCCTTCATCTCAGAACTCTCTCTGCAGTATCTTCCTAAAGTTTATCCTTTGATAATTTCCTTCCTCTGCTCCTTTAGTTTTTAGTTTCTTTGTTTTTGGAGCCTATGTTCCACTGTCTTAAGAGAGCGACATCCTGCTGCTAAACTATTCGCTTGGGGATTTAGTTTCTGGTACCTTTTTGTGCGTTATCTGCATGATTTTGCATGCCCCAGAGAGAAGCCGGTGGAAACTGGGCGCTGCGAGATAGAGACTCAAGTGGAGGAGTCTCGAGGCGGCGGCGGAGGAGCAGAAGGAGACATCCTGGAGTAGCATGTAATTCATCTTATTCCCCAAAGACAACCGCCAGCGACAAAGGAGGCACGGACGCTTGAGCTTACAGTTCCGTTGGGTGAATTCGGGGGAGGGGCAGCAGGGAAATCCGTAGGAAAACTGGAGGAGAGACAGTCAGAGGCGTTGCTGTCGTCGCGTTTTGTGCGTGTCTCCATTGGGACATAAATGGCATTTGGCCCGGGACGGGACTGGGGCTGAGGCCTTGTGCGTAGATCAGGCACGCGCCTCATTACCACCCCCATCCACCGTCGGTCCACATCTTTCTGGCCAATCCCCAATCTCCTCTTGACGCATAAAATGCGTAATGAATTTTAGATTTCATTTCAATGGCACACAGAAAGAAAGTTATGGCCACAGGCGCTCGAGGATTTGCTCCTGCTCCTGGCCTCAGCTTGCCGGAAACTTTTATTTGGCCATTAAGTGCGTGAAGAGCAGCCGCCAAAGTGTTTAGTCCAATGGCCTGCAAATAGTTTTAGGTGATTCCCCAACTGGGTGTCTGAGGAGGAGGCCTAAATTGAAGGTGTTTATACCGGAACTTTTGTTAGCCTTTCATTTAATTTATTATTTTATTTTATTATAATTCAATAACTCTATTTTACACGTGAGACAGAGAGAAATCAGCGATAATAACTTAGCCCATATCACGCATACGCAACGAAGAACCTCTGCGATTAAACATTTTTGCGCAGGAAACCCCATTTGTCACCTCGAAGCCAGTCTGAACCTTGCACTTGAACCACGCCCCTTTTTCCATTTTCCTCTTTTTGGGGGGTGGCAAAAACTGAACTATTTAAACAGCATTGAGCATAATTTTTCATTCAGGGTCGTTGGCTTGGCACTTGCCACGAAAAGCTGCGACGCTGCGGCTTCTTTTTTATTATCTGCTGCACAGCAGACACTGCCCCTACGCCCTTTGACTTTTCCAACCCGCTTCTGCCTGCGGTCCGAACTGCAAACATAATTTTTCTTGGTTCTAATGCCAGATAAACGCATACAAGAAGTAAAATACATGAGACCAGAGCGGCAGCCAAAAAAAAAAGAGAAAAGAAAAACTGTGAAAAACTACACAGAAAGGGATGGGAAAAAGCCAGTAAAAATAAAAAAGAAAAGCCAAAGACGAAACCGAAAACGAAAACGACGCTAAGGAAAAGTTCCTTAACCCCACCAGCAGCCATCATATTATTTTCAACATTTATTTGCCATGCGTAAATAAAAAAAACACATACATACATTTATATATATAGTGTGGTATATACATATATGGGGGGAAGGGGAAGTGGAAGGGGGGGGCACAATTTTTTGTTCAATTTTCAAAGGCAAAGTGGTAAAGTAAAACGGGAAAATGGGTTTTCCAACCCACCCCGGTCGCTGCCTTCACTCAATAATAAATGCAAAACTGCAGCGGGAATGGAGAATTGCATTTTAGGTAAACATGGAGCTCTCCTCGGCAAAGGAGCTGCTGTGGGATTTGGAAAAATGGCTGCGGGGAGGAGGAGGAAGTGGGTGGCTGCGGCTGGGCAGGGGGCACTGCGGGGTTAAGGCGTGTCCTGGCGCTTGTCCAATTGACGTAAATCGTGCCCAAGTTTTGGCAGCCAAAATGACTGCGGCTAAAGCCGAAACACGAGACAGAGACGGCGAGACGACGAGCAAGCGAGATGCAGTCGAAAAGGCCAGAAAGAGAGGGAAAAGGAGCCCAAAAAGGAGCCGAAGGAGAGGTCAGCAAACTTGCAGCCTCCCTTCAAGTACTTATCGATAAAGAGATATATGGCTCTCAGAGCCGCTTTCCTGTAATAAACAATAAAAGTATTTATTTATTTATCAAAGGATTAATTTTATTTTACAAAACACAGCCTGCGTTGTCTTTAAACTCATACATTTAATAGTCAGACTCTAGATTGTAGGTATTGTAGCCAGTTCAGATTTGATTTCGACTCGAAATTCCCCCAAAAAAAATATTAGAAGAAAACTGAAAACATAAAAATCGAGAATCGATTAAGGTTCCTTCAAAATTCGCAGCATGGATCAGTCAAAGTCAACCCTCGATGCCGAGACAGAGTCGAAGCTGCCACCGGCCACGACCACGACCACGACGAGGGTGCTCCGCATTGTGGCAACGCCCGGAACGGCAGACATCGACGTCGAATCGGTGCCGGAGTCGGACACCGGCTGCGTGCTCCGGCTCAGGTTGGCGCCGCAGGAGCCGCAGCATTCGCGGCGGCGCGTCTGCTTCCACGAGGGCGTCATCGACAACGAGCACTTGAATCGGCGCAAGTCCAAGTGCTGCTGCATCTACCGGAAGCCGCATGCCTTCGACGAGAGCTCCTCATCCACGGACGACGAGTGCGAGCACTGCTTCGGCCATCCGGAGGTGAGGACTCGGAACCGCCTGGAGAAGCAGAAGAGGCGCCGGCCAACTTGCTGCTGCTGCTCCTCGTGCGGCGCCTGTCAACCCGCTCATCGGGAAACTAACGAAGGCCCGAAGGAAGTCGATAAGCAGAAGGAGCAGGAGGCTGCTCTCGAGGATCGGGAGCCCAGCGGATCGGGGTGAGCTCGAGCAGGAGAGAGACCATTCGCCATTCTTGAAGTTTCGTCGCCGATTTGTGCCCACAAAAATAAATTGCAAACCTTTATTAGTATAATTGAGGGATATGTGCTTTAGATTCAAGGATTCAAAATAGCTTTACCGATCTCTGGACCCACTTTATTCCCAGTTAATTGAATTTTTCGGAGCTCACATCTCTCACTGCTTCACTGCCTTCGACCCAAAGAAAAACCCCGAGAGAAACGCGCTTAGAAAATGCTATCCTGTTCCTGTCACTCAGCGGCCAGAAAACAGCAAAAAAAAAAGAAATAATGTCACGCCCCTTTGCGGAGTCCCGCCCTCCAGTGTGCCGACATGTTTACGCCCCAGAATTCCCCTCAGAAAGCCCCTTCCTCGACACTTAATCTCCAGGCCCCAAGCCCCAACTCTATTGATTGATTATGCGAACTGTCTGCGCGAACTTGTAACTAGATTAATGAACTTTTTGCCGTGGATGCAGTGCATCACAGATGCTGGTGGCCCCCTCCTGCCTCCTGCCTGTCTGCAGTTGTCGTGTGGCAATCCCCGCCACAGTTTCCAGTTCTGTCTTGAACTTTGTGAGGGATATTCAAGTTGCCAGCGAACGCGGATGGCTTTGCGGCTGTTATCCTAATCCCTGACTCTACATAGTAGCATCCCAGTTAAAGTTGAACAAATCTTTTTAAATAAAGCAATTCATTTTACTTTTTTTTATATAATAAAGAAACCTTTCTATTACCAAGTACGTTCACTATATTTATTATTACAACCCCTTGTGGAAATTGTGGAAATACGGAGTCTTGACACCTGTGTGTACTTTATTCAATTTAATTTATAGTTCCATTTCGGCCAGCCATCTGCTTTTTCTCGTTTTCCCATCTAGTTTCAATTCCCTGCTTAATCTGTGGCAACTTTCGGCTGCCAAATGAAGCTGAGGCCTCACTTCAATATTGTCGAGGGCCTAGGGGGGTTAGGGGGTAATGCAATGGCACAAATTTTGTGAACAAAAAAATAGAAAAAAATGAGCGCAAAAAATGGAGCGAAAAATTTCTGTTTTGGTTTCTCTGCTTCTGCCAAACTTTGAACCCTTTGCCTGGGTGTGCGAGTGTGTGTGTGCGAGTGTGTGGCATTAAACCACAACTCAATATGCGCGCCAGTATGTGTGAGTGCGAGTGTGAGTGTGCGGTGTATCTGTGTGAGTCAGTCGCCTTAGTCGTTTTTTATGAGGTCTCTTGGCGCTTGATTCCGCGGCCCCAAACCGCATTTGAAGTGCCTCCGCAAAAAGAAAAAAATATATATATACCATATCCATATATATAAATGAAATGGGGAACATACAGGGAAAGAAAAAAAGTTCCTGTTTAAATTCTTAAATTCTTTTTAAATAACTTAATTCCATTAATATCTTGAACCAAAGCTACAGGATGCGAGAAAAGCATATCATTTCTGAGTAATTTAATAATAACTTTTAGTTTGTTTTTTTTCGCGCAGTGCAGGGTTTGCATAACTCATACATGTATCACATACATGTATGTGTTTTTATCCCATATTTGCAATGGAGCTCTAGCTTTTTTAACTTGGTCAATGGGTCGCCGTCAACGAAGCTGAGTGTTTCCTCTTTCTATGTTATTTATTTTTCTTTTTTCCCGCTTTTTCGCTTTTTTGCTTTTTTCTTGCTTTTTTGTGCTGCGCTTTGCTCTTTTCTCGGCTTCTGTTTCTGTTGCTGCTTCTGCTTCTGTTTCAGTTTCAGATTTAGGCAGAATGGGAGAGAGAAAGGATGAAAGAGAGCTAGCAAAGGATCTGTGCCAGGCAAATGATTCCTTCTCCTTCAATGATTAAGTTGATGAGGCCGCGGATGACATAAAAGATGCTTGCTTTGAACATGACACAAATTCAGGGCATGTATGGCAAAAAAAATGGCTGAAAAGATGCCAAAACAGAACAAAAATGGCACTTTATTCTACTGAGAGGGGGGAGACCATTAAATTTGCACTCAATATTGTGTATTAAATAAATTTAAATAATAATTATAGAGGAAATTAAGCGGATAAAATATTTAAACCTGAAATGGTTACAACAATTTTAGGTAATGATAATTACTAAGAAATTCCCTTGACAAACTGCTCTGTTACTATTAAAAAGAGTTTGTAATGAGAACTTAATTATGCTTAAAATAGAACGTTACCAAGAGAGCAAAGCCGAGCTAATCCCAAAAGGAAAAGCTTGGCTCTAATATCATTCACTAATTGCTATTAAAATTAATCTGGCCCAGAAGCCAAGTTAGGGGTCGGAAAATGGGGAAAACACACCTTGCCCTCCTCCGCCGGCCCCCATAATGCCCAAATAGCTTTGAGGTCAGCAATAAACAATTTGCGAGCAATTCCACAGAAATATTGTGGTCAAGTGTAGGAAATGTGCCACAAGCCAGAAAGGACCCGAAATTCAAAAGACATAGCAGAATGGACCGCAATTCGGGCTTCGGGGTGGAGAGAGGTGCAGGGTGCAGGGTGCAGGGTAGCGGGTGGAAAATAATATCTGTGTTTGGGTTCGGGTTTGGGGCCCTGCCGCCGTTTTCCTTCCTTTGACCAGATACAAATAATGAGGCAAGCCACAACAATTACGGCAAACAAACAAACAAACCGAAAATAAATCTGGAAAAAATAAAAAAGCAATTGGGGCAGGGCGAAAGCAGGGGAAGGCATGCGGAGGAAGCCTGGGAAAGCTGGGAAAAGCACTTTGTGCATGTAAACGCTGTGAAATGTGCCAAAGTGAATAATTTCTTTTTAATTTCCACTTAAGTGACTTTTAAATGCTTCGCACATACACACGCACAGGCACACCCAGCGAAGAGGGAGCCTAGCAAAGAAGTCAAGGGGGTGTAGCGGGTGAGGGGGAAAAGCGGAAAAACCTGCCAGACGACACGTCACTTTGACGCCCTCTGGTGTCGGAAATTGGCAGGCAGAAGGGCTGCGTGTGGCGGCAGGGAAAAATAAGGAAGATTGACCCTCTGTTTGATTTTCCCAACTCATGTTTTCCTCTCCTTTACTTCCGCTTAGCCCGGTCGCTTTTCCAGGATTTCTTTCCTGCTTAATTTTTAATGAGCCCGCCCTGTTTATGCTTAATCTGTGGTGCGATTAATTTGTATAATTTCTATTCATTGCTTATCCCCTATATTCTTATTAATTATATATTTTTGTTATTATAATTTATGGGCTTTTACTCCATATTATATCTCCGTTTTCCCTGAATCATCTCCCTCTTCATAATATTACTTTTACCTCATCACGAGTACTACTTATACAGTACCCTCTTCTGTTCCGATGCCGTTTATGTAATTGACTTCATCGCCAACAATCGATTCAAGTACAAAAGCAGCTTTCTTTGTGCTCTCAGTTTGGTTTCCCCTCGCCGCATCCTTACATTTTTTTCCTTGTTATTTATGGCTCACAATTTGAAGGCTTTTGAGCAATTTTTGAGCATCGAAATGAATCCCACTTGAGAACGCACAAAAAAATGGTGAATGGTGAATGTGATATGCAAATAGGGCGGAAAAAGGAAAAGTGGTTGGAGGAACGAGACATTGGCAGCTGAGTCAGCGAAACGATTTGCAATGGTGACAAGAACAACAAATGAAAAGCGTGGAAAATGCTGCCTAAACGGTAAAATGATGAGCGGAAAATTCATTGACAAAAAATATTCGTGGAGGAGTGAGAACTAAGGTCGCAGGAATATTATATGAATCATTATTTTGCTTACGGTTTTATGAAAAATATAATAATTATTAAATACAGTTTTAAAATGTGTAATAAACTTGATTAAATACAATTAGGCGCCTTTCTTAGCTATATTTCCAACTCCAATTAAGTCACAATCGAAAATCACGCGAACATACGGCACAAATTACGCATACGCCCTGTTAAAATTACGTATACGCATTTATTGAGTCTGAGAAAAAGTCAGACAAAGCCAGCCAAAGAGGCCAAGCAGACAAGCCGTAAACATAAATAAATAATAATAAACAGCAATAAAAATTGTCTTCTCAAATGGGAGAGGTGGCCATTTTGACCAAATACACAAATCATGGAAGCAAATCATGTGAAGAGCACACACAGTCGCTGTGTGTGCTGTGTGTGCCCACTGTGTGGGCAGGGGAGGTCATTTTTACGCTGATGTCTATGACATTATCAGCAAAATTTATTAAATGACAGACACATAAATATATAATATATTAGGCCATAAATATATGAGCAGCCGAGAGGGGGACTCGAGATAGCCGGTGGTTAGGCGATAAAAAGTCGACCAGAGCGATACCCTGGAACGAACAATAGAGAAGGGTAATGCCATGTGAATAAAGCGGTTGCCTTACATATATATGCTTTATATATAGCCTTTAAATAAATTACTTTCCTAGCTTAATTAGACAGGGTATGTTCCGAACAGAAATGCAGCAGCAAAAAAAGGAATCATAAAAACGAATTACAATATTTTAATTTGATGTTATTATTATCGGGCACACATGCTACACGAGTGCGGCCCCCTCTCCGCTCACCGCTGCCACTCCCATGTGTTTTGTCTCCTGCAATATTATGTACATTTTTTTTTTGATATTTTATTTATTTTCTAATGGTTTTCGGGGAGCGAACTGGTGCGAAAAAGAAGGCAAGTGGCAGGGGGAACCGCACACACATTTGTCGAGGGTGTGTTCCTGGGTGTATGCGCAAAATTATTGACATCTAAATTAGGAGCTCCACACACTCACACAGACATCCCCCCTTCCGAGGAAATTGGGGTCTTCACTCTTCAGTTTTTCTTATATATTTTTTGCCAATGCCTCTTCGTTCTTCCCCAATTTCAGTTTCATTCCGTTTGATGTTAATGCTTTTGGGTAAGGGAAGGTACAGGGAACTAGAACTGGAAGTGGAGGTGTTGCTTAAATGCAAATAAATCTTAATTTGAGGCAAACACCGAGCGAATTGGCTTGTGAACTTTTCTATCTTTCTTTTCTCTTAATTTCTTGGTTTAATTCTAGGAAATACTGTTTCTCTCTCGGTTTATGATTGTTAAAGAAGCTTTCTATTATGATCTGTATTTCTGTAGAATTTGTTTCAAGCTTTGGATACAAACAATTGTATTTCCTCTTTGCTTATCTATATTTACTAAATATAATGACTAATATTTTATTTGAGATATTTTACTCGTTTTAATTGTAAGAATTTGTCATATTTATTTGTTACCTATATACTTCCAGTGCTTCTGATTTATTTTTCTTTAAATTTTATATTAATTTGTTTTCTTTTTCGTATTTTTAATATACTTAAAATGTTTCTATATTCTTATGGTTTTTTTTCGCAAACAGCGATGCCCTGGGGCCCCTCTATTTTTTGTTATTTTTCGTGCGAGAGACGCTTATGGCTTTGTTTGCCACGTGGCCTGCTCTGTGTGCGCCCCCTTTGAGCTCACACTCCAACCCCTTTTCGCCGCCCCTGTATTCAGTGTCCTCCTGCTTCTCCTCCTGCCAGTCGCCCCACAATCAGTTACAGTCTCAGCTGTCAATAGATTGTTGACATTTTTTCTTTATACTCTCGCTCCGAAGGAGACCGGGGAGGCCGGGGGGACCAGGGGGAGAGGTGTTGTTTGGGCCTGTTTCGTTGGCCGTTTTTGTTGTTTACTGCTTAAATCTGCCAATTTACTCGTTTACGTTTAGGCTTTATGCCAAGGCGCCACTTCTCGTGGAAAATGGCGCAGTGCGAGCGAGCGAGGTGGCTGCCACAGAGAGGGCACATGTGTCCGTGTGTGTGGGAATGTGTGTGTGTGTGCGTGGAAAATTAATATCTGTGTCATTTTTTGGGTTAATAAGGCTAAATTGAGTATATGTGCGAGACACACTTAATTATCATCATATTTATGGCCGTCACGGGGGCGACACATTTGCGGAAAAAATCCCATTCGGGGTCTGAAATCCCCTCCCATTCCCTGGCACGTCCTGTCCACATTCTCCTTATTTCTTATTTCTTATTCCGCCTTCCCAAAGTCCTGGCCTGGCCTCTTTAATTTTTTATGCCCGTTTATTATGATTACTGGTAATTATTTCTAATTTCTAATAGGGCGAAATGTTATCGGCGAAGGCAGTTCCGGAGGCCAAGCAGGATGGCTAGGGTATTTATTTATGTATTATTTATACAGAGCAGATTTCATAAAAATAAGCATAACAATATAAAAAATATATAAACTATATTTTAATATAGTAAATAAAATAAAATATGCAATTTTTAACAGCTTAAAATATTTAAAATAAGGAAATGAGTAAAAACTTATTTTACATTGTTAATTTTTGTTCTTATATTGTATAATATTATTAAATAGCTTTTTGCCTTACCTATTTCCCAAGTTATTTTTCTTGATTCAGGTTATCTTGGTATTAGGCTTAGATTTCTTAAAAATATATTTTAATATAGAAAATGAATGGAATTAAAATAAGGAAATGAGTTATATTTGGCATTAAAAAAACAAAGAACTGAAATATATATTTTAATTCTTCAATATAATATTATTTCTAAATAGCTTTTTGCTAGTTCTTTGAGCCAGAGTTTCCCTTTTGATTCCTGGCTGACTTGGTATCAGCTTTCTTTGCATTTCCCGCTTTCCTCCCACGTTTCTGAGACTCACTGCCTATTTCCTGGTGTGTAGATGATAAAGTAGATTAAGGCAATTTAGTATTCGCCGGAAAGTGACTGTTGAGAAGCCATCGACAGATGCCTGTCGCCGGTCGTTGGTCGTCGGTCGTCCGTCTTCCTCCCTCGATGCCTTTTACATTATAGGTATTGCCAGCGACGATGTCTCAGGTCAGTGCTAATGTCTAATCTCTCGGCTGACTGTCTAATCTCATTTGATGATGACTCGACTCGACTCCACTTGATTCGATTCTTCTCCCGGTCTCGGTCTTGGTCTTGGTCTTGGATTCGATTCGATTCAATGCGACTTGACTTGAGTTGACTTGACTTTCCCCGGGTAAAAGCCGGGCTTAATCAATCATTGGCCTTCCACTTTTCCACTTTCCCTTTGGCCGGAGAGGAGAGGAGTCCATATCATTCAACATGCGCCTCGCTTTCAATTAATTTTCCAGCTTTTGGCCAGCTGCAGCGGCCACAAATTTTGTTTTGGCCAAAAGTTGTGTGTGAGTTTGGCTCAATTTGATTGGGGAATCCTCTCCGCCTCTCCGATGGCCACGAACTTTGACCTGGCCCAAAGTGTGTGGGCAACCCAGGCAATTGAAACTTTTCCAGGGTCCGGCGGCGGCAGTGGAGATTGTCAAGTGTTTCGAAAGTTGGGAAGTGACCTGAAAAGTGTGTGTTCGAGGAAATTTGATTCGATTAGATGGGACTCAGATTTCTCTGGGACATGAAAATGAAATCTTTATGGCTGCTCCCTTTTCCCTTTTCCCAGCCTCAGCCAGCCTGTCTTCCCTGGATTTTCCTGCCCTTAGATGAGTATTTTTGTTGGAGCATATTTTGCGTAGCAAAGTTTTTCCTACCTTTTCTTTTTGATGGGCGCACAGGTGCACAAATGGCAAGCGGAGAGTGGAACAACAAGAAGCGACAACTGAAACAGAAGCAGCAGCTTCACAATTTACATAAAAAAGTTTGTCATGCTGCCCGGGGAGGGGGAGGGCTGGGAAATCCAAGGCTGAGATGGAGGTAGCACATGCACATGTTTGTGTATATTAAAAAAGAGGAAAATGTTACGAACGCAAAGCCTCTCTCTCTGGCTCTGGCTCGGGGTTCAACGCTACCGTCTGGGCTTTATATATTCCATATATGCATGATCATGTCTGGATTAGCCTAATGAAAGCCCAGACTCTGGCCCAACAACAACAACAGCTGATGGGAAAGCCGGCCGGGAAAGCCAGCCGGCTGCTGGCTGGCGGAATGTTAACAGTCGTCGGTGGCAGGAAAATGCTGTCACGAAGCGCTAAGACGCTGACAATGTCGCTTGCATAGTTATTTCTGCCCTTTCATGGGGTTAGTTTGAAATTAAAATAATATAAAAGCAAAAAGAAATGGAGATTTCTATAATCTATAAATATCTCTATAAAAAATATAAGCTGGAAATATCTGAAATAAATTCTTTAATAATGTTTTGTAGCCAAGTTATCCTTTTAATTCCTTAAGCTGTTAGTTTGTTCTCCCCTTAAATCTTTCTAGATATTTTTCTTTTACTAATTCAATAAATATTATAATTTTTATAATTTATAAATATCTCTATATCAAAATTTAAGCTGGAAATATCTGAAATAAATTCCTGAATAATATTTTGTTGCCAAGTTATCCTTTTAATTCCTTAAGATGTTAGTCTGTTCTCCCCTTAAATCTCTCTAGATATTTTTCTTTTACTATTTTAAGAAGGACATCAATGCTTCGGCTTGCCTGGCCTCTCCTGGATCTGGCGAGTACATGTGCTTACACGACTGTAAGCGCATTTTGTGCGCTTATGCGAGTGTGTGTGTGCTGCTACGTGTTAGGGCTCTGACATGCTGACGGCAACATGCAACACAACCGCCAGCGGCAACAACAGCAATGGCAACAGCAACATGAGACGTGCACAGCAGCAGCCGCAGCAACAACAATGGGGGGAAAACCTGGGGGGGCCATGAAAATCCTTCAGAGTCGCGTCGAAACATCCGCGTGACGACGTCATCGTCATCGTCATCGTCCTTGTCTCCAGTTGCCGAGTTGCCGTTGTTGCCGCTGGCAGACATTGCTGCAAAGATTTACGGAAAGTTTACAGCCTCAGACATTTGTTGTGGCTTTTATAAATTGTCTGTGCGTGGGCCAAGGTGTCTTTGGAAAATGCCAGGGAAAGGGGCTGGGTACGTGTGAAAGGGGGGTGTCCTTTGTTGCTGCCGTCGATTGCTGCAGTGTCAGCGCGCCACACAATGCAGCAGCAACATCAGCGGCACAGGAGCAACACGGAACACGAGACACGTTAAGCGCATTGCCATTTGTGCCACATCATGGGGAATCGGGAAAGCAGCCTGTACACGGAAGAAAAAAAGAAGGAATATGTATTTAAACCAAACGAACCTCCTTTTATCAAGCAGCAGCTTATTTTCCCAGTGTAAAATCCACAAAAAAAAGAAGAGAACAGGGCGTGACAGGTGGGCCACGGGTCGTGGGAATCCAGACAGTTGGCAAAGTTGTTCAATTCACTAAACAAAACAAGACAAACAAAACCGACAAATACAACACAAAAAATGGACCGACTGAAAGAAAAATGCTGCCTTTGTGCAGTCGAATGGCTTAAGCGGGATTTATCGACACGGCCAACGGTGAGTTCGATTGATTAGTCGATAAAGATGATCGATGATTTGGACACGCCAGCGCAGGCCAGGCAGAGTTTCTAGCAAATAAATGCCCCATTTCTGGTAAATTATTGCCTTTAATTTATATTACAATAAATTGTAGAATTTCTTAAAGATTTCCTGCTGTTCAAAAAGGTGAACATGCATAATTGTCCGCACCCAAAGAACCGCTTGAAATCACAAGCAGATCAAGGGCTCAAGTAGTCTAATTATATACACGCCGCCTAAGAACTAATTTGAGAAGAATACACACACTAATAGATAAGACTGCCCAGACTGGAAGATGCACTGGCAATCACAGCCGACCAACGCGTCAAATATTCTAAGTAGCATTTACGCCTCTATCAACATACATACATATGTACATGTAATCAAGTGTAATAGCACGCACATATATACCAATCTAAGAATACACAAGATGCTCTTGTGACCCCCTGAAAGTCTAAGAATGTCTAAGAACTATCTAGCAT
>VNJO01012138.1:0-42191 GCA_008042535.1 Drosophila tani | reverse complement strand
ATTAAGTCTATTAATGTAATTGATTATTGTTTGGGTCATAGGGCATTAAAAAGTGATGGTCGATAATAAAACTAATTTTCACATTGTCGTGACGTCATAAGCAAATGAGCCGTCGCTGCGCCACTTGCTGTGGCCGCAGACAACCCAGGATCGAAAACATAACAAAGAAGAGCGGCAACCGTGTATTTTGCACACGCATGCAAACGTGCGAGCGCTTGTACACATATACACACATACAGAGAAACGAGAGCACAGCGCGCAGACGCGCGGCCGTGCCTCATCGTTCCGCATTTGATCTGCGACTGAAAATCGGTTTCTTGTTGTTCTTGTTTTCGAACGAAGGATTCGAGATCGAAAACCCGAACGCTGTCTGGGGTGCTAGACATGTCGTTCGTGTGCTCTGGGGTTCCAGGCTCAGCCGTTTGGTTGATAGCACTTTTTTCGCTGTTTGACGCCTCTATATATTTCTTGCTTAGTGATTGTATATACAATACTAACATAATTTAAAAAATGCTAAAAACAGGTGGAATACTAAAAAATAAATGCTCTTGTCAATGAACTACAGTTTAGGGCTATTGGAAAATATCCTAGTAGTTATCTTCAAACATAAAATAGTTATCTAGAATAGATCTTACTTACTAAGATCAATATAAATGAATACTTCAAAAACTCAAGAAACATGTAGTATTTCTATGCCATTCGTAGAGTGTTTGTGGCTCCGAGGGCTCACTGCACCGTCAGTGTCTTTACTTTCACGTGCTCGCAGAATGATTGCATAATTGCGCTTAATACGCACAGCCGTATCGAGAGCGACCAAAGTGTAAAATGTAAATCTTGCAAAGTGCAAACCAAAAAGTCTGGAAGCCGGCAGCATTTGACGCGAATTGAATCCAATTGAAACGTGAAAGCTTGGTGACGGACGGGCTTCTCGTCTCTTCTGTGGGTTCAGCCCAGATGTATGATAAGATGAATTCCCCCTCTCACAGTGACTCAAACCATTTGAAATTAACAATTTACCTAATCCAGCAGCAGGGCGGCCAGGAAACCTTTTCAAATTGCTTTCTCATCCGGTTAAATATCTACGAAAAAGTTTCCTAATGCCAAGCCTTTTTGCGCCTCCTTTCCGGGCCGAAATTCCGCTCATCAAAAGGACTTGAGTCGCGCGCAGTGGCTTTAAGACGGCGCATTTGAAATTGACGTCAGAGCACTAAGCCTTATCCTCCAAGTCCTTCGCCTTGCTCCCACCTCCATCCTCATTCCCCTACCCCCAGCCCCCGGACAATTTCAATTAATTTCGAAAATCAACTGAGCGCAAGACACCGTTCCAAGCCAAGCAGCCGGCTTCACTGTCGCATGGAAATGCAGTACTGGGACCGGAGCGTCGAGAACTCAACAGTTTCCCACAGCTTGGCACTGTTTTGCACACAGTTTTGTTCCATTTTGCAATCTGTAATGGAAAATCTAAATGGTGAAAAGCTTTTGTGCGTTCCGTGGCAATGCCAGAAACTTTAATTGCACACTCCCACGGGCTTTCCCTGTCGCCTTTGAGGGGCCGGGGTTAATTATGCCAAAATATTTTGTCAGCTTCACGTGGCAGCTGACGGCAGGACTGAGGGACATTAGCTGGCTTTGTAGCTGCGGCTGTGAAATCAGAACTTCCTTTGGCCGCCGGCTTTGTCCTTGATCCTGTCGCCTCCAATTTGTCGCTGAGCCCTCATCCCGGCGTATACGCAATGTCGGCGTCGTGAGGTCGGCATTGCGAATTGCGTATACGCCATGTGGGTCAATGAATGAGCGCCGACTGTTGTCGTAAAATGTGTTTTTTTTATTTTCCTTTATTTATTCGTTTTATGTGCTGTTTTTGTTAGGCTTTACAGTTGTTAAATAGCAATGACGTAGTCACA
Source organism: Drosophila tani (assembly GCA_008042535.1). Lineage (NCBI taxonomy): Eukaryota > Metazoa > Arthropoda > Insecta > Diptera > Drosophilidae > Drosophila > Drosophila tani. Next base: position 40,287 of record VNJO01012138.1, on the reverse strand, counting down.
GCTCCGATAAGGTTTATTTATAGCACTAGGAAACTATGTGAAGTAATAAAATATATTATCTGATACACTAAGTATTTTTCTAAGACCATTTGTCAATGTTTTACTAGAGCTTCTTCTTGAAAATGTATTTCTCAAAGGTTACTCCTGCTGTGTGTCTATAAATTCCATCCTCATATTTACTATTGTTAAGTTAAACAAAGTTATTCAATTCTGGGAAATTACTTGAACCCTGTCTTCAATGTATAATTTAATTTTATTTACTTTTAAGAGACATAGAATATTTCTAAGATAAGATATTCTATTGAGAATATTTTGTCATTAAAGGCAAAGTAAATGTAACGCCAAGATAGTTCCTCAAGAAAATGACAACATCAACTGATTAATTTTCCGTCTTCGTCACTGGCTTTCTCCAAGTGACAAACTGCTGATTTAATTTAGTTTACTCTCTCGAGTACCAGGGACTTCCCCTGTTCGCCTGTTGAAAGGCTTTGCATGTTCCATTCTCCCTTTAGGAGAAAGATGAAGAACATAAAGTGTAATAAGTTCCCTCTCATTACACATTCGCGGCAGCAAAACGATTGCTCTTCGGCCCGCCCACTTGAATTAAATGGTATTCATTGCACTTGCTCATTAGAAAATATTTGCACATATAATTACTTGCGCTTTCCCGTCGCTCGTCGCAGCCGTCAGCTGCCAGCAGCCGGCAGCCATTGGATATCTCCCGGCGAAATCACGGGCATTATGCAAGCTCACAGCACTTACTGCTTGCTACTCACGCGATGTCGGGCTCAACGCATCGCAGATTGCATTTCAAAGGCATTTTAATTGCACGTGAGTGAAAGGCAGAGACGGGGGCAATCCGAGAATGTCAAGGCGCTGGGAAAGTTCTATGATGCAACTCGAGTGAAAGTCGCAGTTAATGGCACACTCACAGCCACGTTCATTCACCTGGAACTCCGCTCGCCTCGATCGGCTCAATACGCTTTGATTTGAACAGCACCTGGCTGCTTTTGAGGCTATACATTTTTTATAAAAAGAATACAGAGAAAAAACATGTAGACGCGAGAACCGCAGAACCTCTCGCGATTTATTTGTTCTGTCGATTATGGCACCGAATGCGTGCGAATAAGATAAATGGAATTGTCAAAACTGTCGTGATTGCCTCATTGTGTCGTTACTGTCAGCACTGTACCGTGTTCAACTCCTTAAAAAGTGCACTGAAAAATGCTGTCATTAATTAAGAGTTTCGATTCGCTTAAATTATTCATGCTGTAATGCAGAGAGGGTATAAAAGTATGGGTTTCCATGCCAAAAATCAATTTCCGGTCGTTTCTTATTGCTCCTGCATACAGTTTCAAATTCCAAAGGCAATAGATTATTTCCAGTCAAATTGTGCAACAATTTAAAGTGAAAATACTGTGCCAATATAGCTTAGAATTTGATAGTTACTTGTTATATCCTCCACTGTTTGAGTTATTGATTTTGTTTGAACGAAAAAGTTCGATAAGCTGTCGCCAAATATTGACAGGACTTAACAGTTGGGAATGCTTTCCACTTTAGTTATGGAAGAGTCTGAATTTTAACAAAGCAAAGTGCACAAACCGTGATAATTTAAATTGTATATATTAAACAAATTAATTGAGTTATTAAGTTGATAAATTATATTTTTTTGTTTTCCTTTATCTTAATAAATAATAATTTAAATACTAGTTTGAATACATCCTAATGGTTTTTTGTGAACTCTAGGGTATAAAGGCACTCCAGTGTGCATCCCAACTGCATATTGGTTGGTTGCTAACACACTTCTCTGCACTCTGACATGCCATTCGAGTTTGAAATACTTCCCAGCCGGCAGACATCGAGTGGGCCAAACTGGGGGATGGGACGAGAGAGCACTGGCCGAGCAATTTGTGTCGTTTTTGCCGTTTCATTTGGCACACGGCCAGTGCATTCGGCCAAAATGCAATCGAGTGCACGCCCGTCTGCTGGCTAGCGATTCCAACCAGCTCCACATGCCGCTCACTGCTCCGTCCCACAGAAATATAAATTACATTCCATTAAAAAATCATGCCGCGGCGCACAAATCAACATCAACTCAATGAACATAAATTGCCAAGAAGAACTGCTGGAGCGGGGAAGGGTGTGGGCTAGAGAGGAAGTGGAAGCACGAAAGGAAGGGGGGAAACGGAAACGGATCGATCGACCTTCACATTGGCCGCCATGGCGACGACTACGGCGGCGGCGACGGCGACAACGCACATGGCCCAAAATGCACACGACGAGCAAGGCGAAAAAGAGAGGCACCGAGAAATGACAGGACTTTGGACTGACCAACCAGGTGGGCTGCGTGCTGTGGGCTTCAACTATATACACTTGCATTGTTCTCACATGCTCTAATTATAGCAAAACGAGTATTAATAATACATTTTGCTGAGTGAAAAATAGGCGAAACAAAACTAGCCATCAATTTATATATTATTTCTTAGGATTTTTCAAGTTTAAAGTCCAGAGTTTCGATATCTATTTTGTTTCCCTAAAGTTCGAAGTCCGAAGTCCAGCTTTATGGAATCCTGCTCCACAGTGCGGCACAATCTAATGCATTTGGGAGTAGCCACCGGATGTCCCGGCGTGCCTTCTAGGTTTCCTTTGACGACGATGGACCGGGTGGACATCCAGCTCGGTTAGGGCTATTTTTGCTGCGTTGGCGTTGGTGTCACGCATTTGGATTTGTTATTGGGCCCCCGAGTGATGTTTGCAGCTAATTAGAAACTGCTGGCACACAGGCACGAAGTTGGGGAAGCAATCTGCAATTACAGTTGGCCAGGATGTCTCGGGACGTGAGCGAAATGGCTGTCAATCGATTTGGCTTTCAGCTTCCAGGCTGGTCGTGTAATTAATGGTGCGTGGCTTAAATTATGCGAAGCTCAATCAACTGCAGTCGGGACTACGGGATTCCGCAAAGAGCTGCCACCTTTCCGGGCCCGAGACCTTGTGCATCACATCTCAAGGCGTGTCAATTTCCGCCCGAACACGTTGATGGCACAGCGTTTCCCAGCGTCGGAGTTCCACTTCCACTGTCGCCACCACTTCCTCCATGGCGCCACATGACGTGCCGTTGATATTTATGTCATCGCCATTGTCGTCTCAGTTCTCGGGGCTCCATTCTCAGGACTCGGTCCTCCTTTGAGCGTAATCAGCAACGTGCCAGGACAGGGCGAAATCACAATTGCACCGCAGGAAGCCGAAGGATACAATGAATGTGAAATGCACTGAGAAACTAAGATGGATTACAGGTGAGTTTAAATAGCGATTAAGGTTAATAAAATAACTATAAAAGGTTAAGCAATTTGAGTCTGCCGCTTAAGAAGATATTCTTCCTAGACCGATTCACATTTTACCCAGAAGAATCCTATGATTTTTAAATATATATAATTCTTCCCTCAGTGTGCTAGGTGTCGGAAGGGTGAACTCAGCTTAGAAACGTTGCAGGTCGAGATCCTGCCGGCAACGTGATGATGTTTACATGCTATGCAAATACAATTAATTCCACTTTTGTGGACAATCTTTGTCCCAGCAGGTCGGAGGGGTCGAGTGGCATAGGAAATGTTGACACTGCCACGGGCTGTGTGGATCAGGATGCCAAATGCCAGGTGCCCATTGTTAGGTTTCCCCCCAGCTTTCCCCCTTTGTGGCTGTTAACCCCTCTGATAACTTGGAGGCGCATTTCCTCAACAGTTTGAAAGGCTCGACTAGAATATTGTTTTGAGAACAGTTGAAGGAATTTCCTTATTGCTTTGAATCGAAGACAACCAATGACGCAATGCTGTAAACAATTCGTTCATCTCAGTGCTGTAAATCAGTTCATTTCATCCTCCCCCGAAAGCAAAGGCAATTAAATTGACTATAATCGAATCCTCGCTGCTACACTCAGAAAAGAGCTTAGAAATTATAAATTTAAATTTCGAAAGATGTATATTAAGGTATATTAAGTAATTTCGAAACTAATCTTCAACGACAAAGAGTAAAATAAATATATATTTAGAAAATTAATAAAATAAATAATAAAGAAATAAATGTTTTTCTTTGTACATTCCCATTACCCATTCCCCCGCCCCAGTGTCATCTTTTCGACGGCGAGTCTGGCTGTCTGGGCCGTTGCGCATTTGATTTGGATACGATTAAGCGAACTTTGCACTCTGCGAATAAAACAAACCCGATTGGGAAGGGATCGTGGTGCAGATTACGTCGCTCATTGCACGCCGTGTTTACATTTTCATTTGCAGCGAAGGAAATTGTAAATTGAAATTACGCGACCTGAACAAAAAGTGGGATTTCGATTGGATTGAGCATCAGTTCTGCCATTGACCTACAACTTTGAGGTCTTTAACTTGTAGTTAGGACACAAATTTTTAAGATTTAAGTATTGGTTTTTAAGGGGGTGGAATATTGAATATATCGAATCGAGAATATTAATTGCTTTTGATGTATAATAACTTAATGATTTTCTGAATTCTGGCCTCCTCAATATATAATAATAAAGATTACTAAAAGAAGTATATCTTGAAATAATTATCATATTACAAAGTCTACGTCTTTTAAATTGCTTAAGCTTAGCTTACAATTTCTTTTAAAAGAAATTAAAATATATAGTTTTAAATGAAACTTCTGAAAGTCTTGCCCAAAGTAGTGCTTGTCAAACTAAAAAGGCGTAAGCCAATCATTTAGTGACCCTCCAACTGTAACTCACGCCTGGATGTATGCAAAGGTTTTTTCACACTCCGCTCAAAGTAAAACCATTAGTTTTTGTTTTTTGCTCTTTAGGTTTTTTATTGAATGGATGTTATTTTCACCCTTACTGATGTTATTATTATTGTTTTTTTTTGTTGTTTTTTATTTCTTGTATATTGGTTTTGAACAGCTGGATGTTGTTGCTGTAAAAAGTAGGGACTTCTTATTAAGTTACCGAATACTCTATATTATGCTTAAGTTTGCCTGTTACTGTTATAATATATACTTTTTGTGTGTGTTTATTCTCACATTGCACTTCAAACAATTTTTGTAATTAACAACGATATGCAGAAATTGCAACTTGAATAACGTTTATAAATAAAAACATGCTTTGATAAATATGTGTGTGTTAGTGCCATTCAGACAATATTTAAATATATAAATATGTACTGTGATAATGACGTTGCTGCCGCTGTATTACTGTCTATCGAGTTTCGATAGGGTCTCAGAAATAAAATCGAGAAACTCGAGTAACAAGCACTGAGCCCCAGCACAGTTTTGCAGCTACTGGAGGTCCTCCTCCAGTCCTGAAAGTTATTAGTTTGGTTTTGTAACAACATTTTGTTTGTCAACAATGTGTAAATATGTAAATATGTTTGTTGTATAAGTATAAGAGTTGTTTTTGGGGTTCTTTCGGGATCTATTGTATTGTGTTTGTTTATTTTGCGTCATATTCTTTCACTTATACTTATTAATCATAAATATAAAGTTTAATAATAATAATAATAATGATAAAACATCGATTTTTTTCACCATAGATAACTTTTTTGTATAAACATTAAAAAATGTAAGAAAACTTTGTGCGATTTCAATGATTCAAGGCATTTTACATTTGCGGATGTTGTTGGTAGCGACTGATGGTGTTGCCACTATTAAATGTGAGGCTTTAACTTAACGATTTACGACATATTCGCTTGTTCACATTGAAATCTTACATAATCATAGTAATAATAATAAAATAGAAATTGCATAACTTCAACAAGTATAGTTTCTTGTGCTTAAAACTAAAGATAAACTTTCTTCTCCATCGAACATAATTATTCGCTTTCTTTTCTGTACTCATCATGTTGTGTGTTGTTGTTATTATTATTGTTTCTTGTTTTTTTTTTTTTTTTGCGTATATTCAGTTTGCAAATATATACTAGAAGAGAATAACATGTTTGCAATTTTAATCCTTCATCATCTTTTTTTTTTGGTTTTTTTTCTATGCTTGCTTTGCTTAGCTCACGAAACTAAGATAAATATAAACAAAACTGCCAAAAACAAACATTTCAAGCAATCGGCTTCGTAGATAGTTATATGTAGTTGTGTGTCGACAGAGCCGCTTCCGCCCAATTTAATAGGCGTGGTTGGCCACGAACAGGGATCCGGATCCAGCGCCGGCGGAGCCAGCAACGTACTTGCCCACAGAGGCATCACCGTTGGCCTAAGGGAATAAAAGAGAGAGGAAAGCGGGAGAAATTCGATTAATTTCGTTTTGGCCAAACTCCAGAGGAAAATACTCCTCTTAATTACAAAACACTTGGTCTTAATTATTACATAGTTATTGCCTTGCAAGCCGCAGCAGAAAAGTTTTCGGCCAGCTTCAAAGTTTGTGCTCTGATTTTTGCTGCGGACACACAAAACTTTTCCCAGCCACCTGCGGCAATTTCATGGAAACTTTACGTATCCTCATCGCAAGGATAGCAAAAAAAAGTTTTTGGAAAATTTAATTTTGCAAGTTCTTTGAAGGGAAAATGTTGATTCGATTACGATGTAATTGCGCTGGCTGTTCTGAGTTCTCAGAAGACTTGACTGTTCGTATCAGTTTTCTGTAAAATTTCAGCTAAGTTGCCATTTACATAAATTTTTCAACTTAAGGATTTATAAATATTTTAAAGAAAGCAGAACTTGCAAAATTATTTTACTTAAAATATTCTTATCAATTAAAATATGTCAATAATTAAAATAATGATATAACATAATATAATATACTTTAATTTGAAAAAATCTTACTAAGGCAATTTTAATAATATCAACCTTTACTCTTAAACTTTCATAAAGGCTACTCTGTCGCTATGCTATAATAATAAATAGTTAATCATAAATAATCTATAGAAAATATAACAAAATAAAGGCCAATTTAACAAGTATGGTATCAAAGTGAACGTATAATTTATTTCGTTTGTCGGTTTATCTTTTCAATTACCAAAAGTATCAGAGTCTCAGTTAAAAACTAGTCAGTTAAGCGGTAAACAAAATCATAGGATAGGCTATGTAAGGAATATTTTTTCGGTTCCTTGGCAGGAGGAATGTGTCTGCCGCCAGTCTCTCAGTCCAGCTGGGCCTTCGTCAGGATCGTTTTGCGTTAACAGCAGGATATAGCGTCGGCTTGGGACATAGCGTCGCTCGATTCTGACTCGGGATTAGTGCGTGGTATAGTTCTTAATATTTGTGCTGGGCGATAAAGAGGCTTGCATTGGCGGCGTACGACGGAATCGAGCCGGCCACATATTTGCCTTGGCAGGCCAGGGCATTAGCCTGCGGGAGCGGGAAGGATGAGGATTTTGGTTGGGATTAGTCAGGTTTAGGGTTTTTTTCGATCATTCGATTTACAAGCAAGCGAAGCATTAGGAAATGAAGATAAGGTGATGTTATGATGTTATGAATAGGTACCAGCTAGGCAAGGCCACTACTTGTTAATTAATGTTAATTAGTTACCACATCAGAGCTCGTTCTTCCCCATTTTGAGGCATAAGAATTGACAATATTGTTCAGTATTTGTGATCTTCGACATGCAATATATCTTTTTCAGCGGCTCCAGTAACAGAACCAGCTTCATAATTACCACAAGCAGCCTCACTATTAGCCTAGGCATAGGGATACATGAGTTGGGGTTACATACTAATGGGATTATGGATAATGTGTAATTAAAAAATAAAATACAATGAATGAGATCCAAATAAAAAGAAAATAATAATGGTAGGGAGCTGATTATTTTGGTAATTTAATGTTAAATTAATATTGTGTTATGTCGCAAGTTTGATATTACTCAGCGGTCGATAAGGGTTTAATGAACTAACGTCCAATAGAAAGGTATTTCGAACAGATTAAGGATCGATAATGGCTTTGATAACTGCGATTGATTAGGGGATTATGAAAATGGGAAGATATTGGGATCAATGAGTGGGTTTGCGGTTTATACAGGTGTAATAATTCCTTATACCGATTAAACCTAGCAAATAGTTCGTCCAAAGCAAAAACCCGGCATTTCTGGCACTCAGAGTGCAATCACCACTTAATCTACTCCCGATCCTATATATAGTTGGGTGTATTATTCCAAAGACTCACCCTAGCGCGCTTAAGCAGCTCGTTCTGGCCGGCGGCGATGTTCTCCTTCTTGCCACCCCAGGCACGCAGGACGGAAGCCTGCAGGGCGCGGCCGTAGGAGAAGGTGAGGGCCCATGGGCGGCCCAGGGGAACGTTGTTGATGGCGCTCAGGTTGACGGTGGCCTCCTCCTCGGACTGTCCACCAGACAGGAAGGTCACGCCTGTAAGGATAATGGTATTAGATTGTTTCTATGGAGAGAGGTGGCCTCAAACCCAATCCGAATCAGGACTCACCAGTGACAGCGGCGGGCACGGTGCGGCGCAGAGCCTGCACGGTAGCCAGACCGATCTCCTCGGGGGTGTTCTTCTTGGCCGACTGACCGGCGGTGACCATGTTGGGCTTCAGCAGAGTACCCTCCAGGTAGACGTGGTGGTCGCTCAGGGCCTTGTAGACGGCGGCCAGGACGGTCTCAGTGACCTTCTGGGCGCGGTCCAGATCGTGATCGCCATCGGGCAGAACCTCGGGCTCCACAATGGGGACGATGCGCTGCGACTGGCAGATGGAGGCGTAGCGGGCCAGGACATTGGCGTTCTCCAGGATGGACTGGTAGGAGGGGGTGTTCTTGCCGATCTTCAGCACGCAACGCCACTTGGCGAAGTCGCAGCCGTCCTTCTTGTACTGGGCGCAGCGGGCGGCCAAGTCATCCAGACCCTGGGTGGTGACCTCATCCTCGGAGCCGAACAGTGGGACGACACCCTTGTCGACCTTGATGCCGGGGATAATGCCCTTCTTCTTCAGGATATCGACGAAGGGAGTGCCATCGTCGGCCTTCTGGTAGAGGGTCTCGTGGAACAGGATCACGCCGGAGATGTTCTCGGCCAGCTTGGGGTCGGTGCTGAACAACAGCTGACGGTAGGCGCGACGGTTGTCCTCGGTGTTCTCCACGCCGATGTCCTGCAGACGCTTGCCCATGGTGGACACGGACTCGTCGGCGGCGAGAATTCCCTTGCCGGGCGCCACGATGGCCTGGGCGATGCCCCTCAGCTCATCCTGCAGCTCCTTGCTGGGGTAGTTGAAGTAGGTGGTCATTTTTGAGATTCGAGTGTAGTTCTGCAGCGCGCCGATCCATTTTCCAAGAAGATTTCGTCCAGCCGCCAGCGGGAGTTGAGGTCGATTCGCAGGTTGTCCATATTGGGTGGAAGAAAAAGAATAGGAGCGGTGGCAAGTTAGAAATTTTGTTATTTGACTCGAAAACGGGTTGCAAAACAACCCATGTTTTGCGCCATGGCTTAAACAGAGAATTTTGAAGCTATCCAGGGCTAAGCAATGAAAAGAAAAAATACGAAATTCCGGTCTATTTCGTGTAAGTTTTCCGAAAAGTCTGACAAACCTAGAAAAGGTGGCCAAAAGCCACACTTTTTATCGATGAAAATATCATCAGATATTAAATTATGATTGATGACCTTTATCTAAGGTTTATTTATTGAACATATTTTGATATCTGTTTATTATCTTTTTAATTAAATTAAAAATGTAAATATTTTTATTATTATTTATTATATCATAAGCTTTGATTTCTTTTTTTTTTATCAAAGAAATGATTTTATAATCTTTTTCATAATCTTTAAGTCCCGCTCAATTTGTTAAATTATTTTTTTATTGAAAAATCTGTACATATTGTTTGTTCGGTAGTGTTTTTAACAGCTGATTTCATATCAAAGAGAGAGTTACTTAAAATTCCGAAATGCGCATGCACTGAGAACGTGTCACTTATTTCTCTCTATCTGTCTACACATCTTTCTCTCTTTTCACTCTCTCTGGCTTTTCCTCTCTTTTTCAGAGTACACACAAAATGTGGCCCCATATTTATTTAAGTTCTCTCAATTAACAGCAATAATTAATACATTTCAACTAGATGGAAATCTAAATGGAAATGTTTATTGCACAGTTTTGTTAATTTCCAAACACTGTTAATTTAAAATATATATCCCAATTGCCTGTTATTTATTTCCACTATTTTCAAAAAAAAAAAACCGAATTTAAAACAATTAACCTCTGGAGCACAAAGGAGAAAAGGCGAACCAACCTCGACGATGAATGTTCAGTAACTGAGCAAAGTCACGGAAAAAGCAGGCGAATAATGATTTCCTCTGATGTAATCAAAGTCATGGAGCCCTCCCTCTCACTCCCACTGCCTCGCCCGCACAAAGCGTGACGTAGGAACTTTCACTTTTAGTGCTGCTCTGCTGCCGCCCGGCAGAGACGTCGACGCAGGGCGCATGAATTTTAGCTTGACATTGAACAAGGTCAGGCAACAATGTGCCTTTGCTTGGCAACAATGTTGCCAGCGCAATTTGTTGCTTACGAAATGCGGATAGAAATTGTTGAAACAACAACACACCGAACGTCGTGTGGCGCGTGTGAGGTGAGAAGCGAAGAAGATAGATAGATAGAAGAGAGAGCGACGGACTATCCAGCAATATGTAGATACAGATACGAAATAATATTCGCAGCTAAAAATTCAGTCTTGACTTATTTGACATTGACAGTGAGCCAGCCAAGGACTGGAAAATAATAATAAATGTCAGGCTATATAGATTAGACCACCTGAACTTATCATAGACGATTTTTTGCCACATTTCGATTTCCCACGCTATATTTATGGGTCTTAACTTGGGAATGCAGGGGGAATAGGGAAAATTTTAAAATATATTATAAAATATACATATATCGTAGTTTCACTGAACAAGTAATTACAGAAATATTAATTAAATGAATATTTATATATTTATATTAAATATAAACTCAAGTTCAGTTCTTTCCTGCTATTTATAGCGACTAAAGATGACTCTCTATTATTTTAAACTATATTTCAGTCGTTATTCCACTATATTGTTGCTTAAAGCCAAATTTATCACACATTTTCCTATCTCAGATATGTATTATTCTCAATATGACACTAAATCAGTTGACTCGGCTACATATACACTCTTATATATCTATGGGAATAATCTTTAGCTATTTCCGAGTCACTTCGGGAGGAACGACACACACCTGCACTTGCCGGCAATCAATCGAAGACTGAAGCGGTTCCAAAAACTAAGCGTAATATATAGAAAAAAGGAAAGAATCAAGAAAAGGGGAAAGAGAACAAAAAACCCGAAAAGCATAACAGGCAACGCATGACAACAAAAAACAATCAAAATGAATTTACGTTGCTATCAGGGAGGAGCATGTATAAAAATAAAACCGACACATGTCTCTCTGTGTCGGAGTGTGTGCTCTTTTTTATTTTTTTGTGTAGAAAAAAACAAGCTGATAAAACGAGCAACAGAATATTGAAACAATATATTGCTAGAAGTTGCTCCGGAAAGACGAAAAAACAAGTTCGGCATGTGGTGCTATCAGTAGAAATTTCAAACCAAAAGGCGACTAAATAAAACGGGCCCCCTTGGGTAGTAGTTGGTCCAAAGGTTTCTTCGTTTCGCATTATCATAACGAGATTTTAGGTCCGGCCTCCTCGGAAAAAACACAGACAGTGGGTCAAAAGAACATCTCCCGGGGGAGATAAGGTGGCAGTGTGGCCACTGATGTAATAACTGCCAACTGACGTCAAGCGATTAATGGTAAACACGAGAGGTACAAATATACTATGGAAACAGCTGCTAGGGGAATGAAATTCTGGAGCGAGCACGTATTCCTCCTCCATTTCTATCTATTCGCCCTTCTTGAGTGACCCCATTCATTTAGCTGACTAATCCTAAAATGAGAGGTTTGATTTCGTTATTGTGGGTTGTATTTCAATAGATTTGATACTGAGAATACAATGAATGTAGGATATTATTTTTAATATATTTTTGTAGGTCATACAACAAAAAAAAAATATTATTTAAGAAGTTTGTGTCTAGTGCTTTATAAACCGACTAATATCTTTACGATTTTTGTTCTACACATTTCTTTAAAAATTAAAGTCCATCCCACTGGAATTCCATTTTATTTTTCTGGAATAGATCTCTAAAGGAAGGATTACTACAAGTAATTCATAATATTTATTAAAATACTTTTCACAATCTTAATCATCCATCTGTAAGTAATTCCTGTTGACCTTCAAAAGAAGTCCTTGCCACTCCAAAACTTGTTTCTCTACACAACGCCAAGCAACCCTTAAAATAGTCTCCTCTCTTTTAGCACACTTCCCTTTTATATGCTGAGTGTATGTCAACTTTTATAGTATACTATTTCTCTCATGCATTCATTGAGCAAAAGGTAATTGAAAAGTTCTCTGTGGAAAGAGTAAAGTGCAATAACACGAGAAGACGTCAACAAACCGAAAAATCAACGATTAGGTTGGCTAATTGAAATCCAAACGAAAGTGTTAAAAGCAAGTCGGCAAAGATACAATTATATAGACGCGCATATATGTGGATCTAACATTTGCGCCAACTATTTATAAGAAAAACCCACAGCGGCGACTACAAATTGCAGTTGAAACTTTGCCAACAGCCAAATGAACTCAATCTGCAGTGGAAGCGGGACGGCAGGCAAGAGGGTGGGAGAGCCGGTTGAGCCGGTAGAGAAAACTACTTCTGAGAGTCTTCGATACCCGATAAGGTTTCTTATCGCCTGCACTTTTTCCCCTACCACCACGCAGTGCATAGGTCAATAGCACCAATCGGGCCAACTCAAAGTTCTAGAACTTGTCATAAACATTAAGACCCTAAGCACAGTGAGAAATGTTTGGGAGAAAAATAAGAAATTAGAAAGTCCCAACGCATACACACGCAGCACTCTCACGCTTACAGATTCTCTGTGATTTTTTGTGTAAATTTGCGTTACGAAACAGCCCAGAAAAATGGGAACGATTACGCGACTTTTCTATTGCACTGTCTGTATTTTTCCTCAGAATTTAGATATATCTCGGCGGGTTAATTTTGTGGTTTTTTGCTGGAGTTTCCTTGGTTTTTTCTTTGCTTGTTTTTTATCACTTTATCACGCCCACACTCACCGAACTGGAAACTGAATCTGGGAGGTGATTTGCTGCTGGCTACTGGCTGCGTCCGCTGCTGCTGCTGCACTGGAGGAGAGCGGTAAACGCTTTTATTTTCGGCCCGAGTTGCTGCCGCTGCCTCTGCTCCCGTCGACGTTGACTGCGGCGTCAACGTGAAATTCCAAAGCGAAATAAGCGAGACACGGCGACGAGACCCCAAAAGGTTGTTTAGAGGTCGTCGCCGCCGGTGTTGGGCAACCGACTGAGCCAGGCGCTACGAGTTCCCAGACCCCCGAGACAGAGAGTAAGAGAGTCAGCGAAGCCCTGTCCAAAATTAAGCTTTTTCGAGAGCTTTTAGTGGAGGTTAGTACCGACCAGGGTGATGCTGAGATATGCTATAGCTTTTAGGGGCAACTTCGCACTGCTTTAGCTTTGCTTTGGGCGGGTTAATATTTAAATTTGGAGGGAACCTACCACTTACTGTCCAGGTTCAAGGTGTTTTCCTATGCAGAATGTATAAATATTTATTAAATACTCTGCATACATTATATTTAATTTTGGTAAGCATTTAAGTCTGTTTTTAGAAAAGGTATCACTTAAAATAAATTTGGTGTCTTACCGATAATATTACGTAAAGAAGATATGCACGTCGTCATTCCTATACACATCTCAATTAATTTAATAATTAGTTAAATAATTATATATCCTCATATGTATGTTTCTGGTAAGTAAAAAGATTGTTTACAAATTTATTAACTTCCCCCAAAAGCAACGCTGACGAAAAATAATTAAATTTGTATAGTTTTTACTAATTACTCGCGACCTGCTTTACTTGGAGCGGTCAATGAATTTTTCGTGTCCATCAGCATCAGGCACCCCTCGAAAACCGACGACGAGGAGGAGTGGAGGAAGTAGCAGCTAGAATAAGCGACTTTCACGCCATGCCTGACCTCCTGCAATGTTAAGGGACGCAACCCCCGAGCACCCAAAAGGGGCGAAACAGCTGTTTAAGAGAGAGAGAGTGAGTGAGCACAAATTTCCCAATATTTTTCTATAAGCAGGTTTTGAGTAAAAGAGCTAGTTGGTTTCTCTTTTCTAATTTTACCTTGTTTTGTGAATGAATAATCTTACTAGGAATTATAGATTTACCCTAAACAATAGCCAAGATAGTTAATAGTAAACTTCGCCTATAATTATGCAGCCAATATTGTAAATAATTTTACTAAGAAATAAGAAAGAGAGCTCTTACCTAATGCCGCAACCTCGGCTGGCTGTGCTCTTCGTTGGCCTTGCTCTCTGGCTGCCTCTGTCGTGCCAGCGTCCTTCGTCCCTTTTCGGCACATCGTGCCTGCCTCACTCGCTTCCCAGTTTCGTTTGCGGATCCTGGCTCAGTTTTCAGTTCGAATTCGTGCGTCGGCCGGTCGAGTTGTGTGCCAAACGCTCGGCACCTGTCGCCTCACACGTGTTGCGTTCCACTTGCGCTGCGCTGCGCGTCTCCTTCGCTTTTGGCACTTCGCACTTCCACACCCGCGTACACCGCGGCGTATACGTTACGCTATATATATTACGTATGACCGAAAGCAGCGAAAGCCAAATCGAATATAATATTCGATAATAATTATGTGAACCGAGAGAGTGTAGTGCTAAAAAGAAAAGCCAGCATTTCAAGCGTAAGCTGTGTGTTTTAAACCGAGAATAAATAAAACAAACCAAAAAAAATAAAACGAAAGGGTGTGTGTGTGGCTTAAAGAATGTTAAACAGTTTGCCCAGTTTTGGTAAGAATTTTCTGTGCTCATGAATATTAAATAGTATACTAGGCTTAAATAAAAAAAGGCATAAAAAAGAAGGGAAGCATTTTTTGATCATTAAGAAACCATTGAAACTTTTGCAAACTTCTTAACTTTCTTTTCCTGCTATTCTCTGAATCTACAAACAAATTTTAATTTGGTGCATTAAAGATATTCTCGAGGAGTAATATTTTACTACATATTTACTAAAAGGAAAAATTAGCCACATTGTGAGGAGCAATTATTAAACAAATTATAAGCAAATTATATTAATTTAAAGTGCTTATACTTTGATAAATAATTCCGTATATTAATCATTAAAGCAAAATATAACCTATATCCCAGGCCTTTTAGGATGTTATCTCTGGATCTTCCTCTTTAAGCTTATCCTTAAATACACAGTTCTTGTACAAAGACAAAAGGAAGCGAAAAATGTGTGCAACCAAGAATGCAAACTAGATGGTCTGGTTTTGGGTAAAGTTCAGTCTGCGAATATGTGTTTCATATGCAGATTTCTGCTCGGCGGAGTCATAATATTGAGCAATTGATGAGAGCGCGTTTAGCTTGGCTGTGTGGCATTCGCCTCATTAATATGCGGCAGGCGACACAACACCCGTATTCCCAACACCCCCGTTGCCCTCGTCCCTGCCACCATCCTTTCATCCCCTAACACACACACAGAGACACATTTAGACAGCCATGCCAGCGCTGTGCATGTGTGTGCGTCTGTGTTTTGTCTCGTCCTCATCTGCATTCGCTCCGAAATGAGAATGAGAATGAGAATGGGTATCCTATAACCGACTGAGCAGCATCCTGGCTGCTGATGATAATGTTGATTCCTGCCTTCCGCAACAATTTGCTTTGAACTTTATCCGCCCGACAGTCCCGCCCCTGGAGCAATCCGTAAACCCAAATTGAACCCAAACTCCGGCTCACATTTCTCTTGCAGCTTTTGTTGTGGCTATTATAAATGCTTGTTACCTTTTCTTCGGCTCATTTTTTGTTTCTGCCAGGACAAAGTGTTTATGGGGCTGTCGGTCAAGTTGCTCTCTCTGGCACTTTGTCTAGCTTACATTTTGCGGCTTGCAGCTGGAATCTCTCATGAAATGGTACAAATTGTGGTTGCAAACACTTGGGCTGTCCGGATTTGGCCAGCTATTTTGGAGAAATTATTTAATGAAGAACGTTCCTTTATATTGTGAGTCTCTTAGAAACAATTTTGTCTTGGCTCACCTCAACTTAAAAAGGAATAGGATATATATATAGTTACTTAAGGTATCATTTTGGGTTTCTGATTATTGCATACAATTTTTTCCAATGTTAATATTTAAGAAAATATGTCAAATTAATTGTGTAGCTCCAGATAAAATTTGGATCGAAAAAAATTATGTTAATACTAAAACTTAAAATTACCATAATATTAAAGCTGTATCTTTTTATTTCAGACTATTTTACTCTCATTATTTGGCCATCTGTTGGGGGCAGTTTTTGTTTCCCTGAGTACTTGTGGCATTCCCTAACATATGTCGATTTATTTTGGGTCAAAATTTGGGCTTCATTTGGTTCTTACGCCTGCAATTGGCCTAACTCAAGCATAAATTATGCATACAAAAAAGAGAGAAAATAAGACAATAAAGGCAGGCCCGAAAGCGAAAGCGAAGGTCGAGGCAAATCAAACAAATGGCAAGAAACATGAAAATGTTGTAAAATAATTTCAATTCATTCGCATGACATTTCGCATGCCTTTGGGCCCTAATGTTAGCCGGTTGTCATTGTGTTTGTGTTGGTGCGGTTTATTGTTGTTGCTGCTGCTGCTGCTTTTCCGGTCCTCGAAAAAATTCCATAGAAATATTCTGCTTCTGTTCGGTTTCGCTTGTTTACGGCCAAACACAGAGTGTATGAGGAGAAAGAGAAAATACAATTTACGAGAGCACACACAGAGAACATCCTTGTTAAAGTTTGATTTGCTTTTCTCCACTCGCTCATCCCTTTGTATTTCTAATTTTGGTTTGATTTTGCCATATGAGTCGCCTTTTGCGCCACGGAGCATTTTATTAAATTTCGGGGCTTATGAGGAACTTTTTAATGTTGCATAATATTTTTTTGAGGAGTTTTATGTGAGCTTCTCGAGAAAAAATAATGGTTATATTTATTGGGAACTTATAAATACTCAATAGTTATTCATAATAATAATAATAAATATACCATTATATATAACTAATAAATATCAAATATGTTTAGGCATGCATTGAAATGTGGGTTAATTTTATGCAACATTGAAACATAAAAATGTGACCTGTTTTTCTAAATGATTAATCAACACTTTGAATTAACTCGTGGGATGCAATAAATAATTTATTTACTATTTTTTTTGCAAAATACATAACAAATTTCATCTGCCGATTTCTATAAATAAACTCCGCCTTAGCGTTAAGCGTCTAGAAAATTATTTGTGTTCTCGCCCTACATTTTAGGGGCTTTGTTTGGCCCTTGAATGGGCTGCTATCACCAGACTTCTAATGATATGTTTTATTTGTTATTATCCTTGTAAAATTGAATGAGCATAAGCCAGAAAAATTTCCAGTATGGCCTCGAGCAACTTGCGCATTATGGTGGAAACCTTATCACACCGGGAGGTGGCATTCCCTTCGAGCTTTCGCGGAGCCCAGACCCAGAGCCACACAACCAATCCTCTGAAGGAACTGCCAACTCCCCAAGACGGAAAATTTCTCAAGAGGGCGGAGTGTGGGTGTAATTCGCAGTGACTGTTTGCTACAATTCGCTAGTGAATGGAATTTAGAGCTGAATGAGAGGCGAATGAAAGGGAGTTGGGCTTGGTGGAGCTTGGCTTTGATTATGAATAACGTAAAGTAGGAGCACATGAATGCATTTTGATTGTCTGCTGTAGTTTACGGCACGTTTCCTATATTTTTCTACTGCTCCTATTGCTCCTACCGCTGCTCCTACTGGTTCAGTTTCTGGTTCTGGTTTTGGAGTTGTGAGGAAAATGGAAATGAAAGACGACAAACTCGCAGGGCAATATCTACGGGGGGGAGGAACTGCTCAGCGGGGCAACGGGGGCCGACTTCCTTAAATGGTGCACTAATGTAGAAAAGAAAAGCATTTTTTATATTTATTTGCTTGCCACTTTGCATGGGAATTCCAACTGCAACGAGGACATCGCATTTCCTTACTGCAATTTTCCAACGCGCGCGCTCCGGTTTCTTCATCACCACCTCCCCCCTATTTTCCTTATTTTTTCCATACTTCCTTTTCGTCCCGCTTCCTTTGCTCGCCTTCCTTCGTTATTTTCTGTTTTTTCTTCTTTTTTTTGAGGCCATGCAAAATAATGTTTCATGTTGCAATAAATGTACGATTCAGTTCGTACCTTCCACCCGCGCTCATTCCATACTTCCTCGAAATATGGAACCTCCCGCGGTTCGTTTCGGAACATCCCTGCGCCCATGCATGCCACTCAACAACTACAAAAACTGCATAAATGAAATAAAGGCAGGCACACACACACGCGCATTGCTCATACGCAACGTTGTACGCAGTTATCCTTGCGCCCATTTCGTCCTGTCGACTGTGTCTGCTGGGATTGCGCCGCTCACTTTTCAACAGTAAGGAACACCATTTATTAACTGGCTCCGTCATATTTAATATTATCCGATAGGTCACAAAATGTCATCTGCCTTATTGATCTGAGTAAACTGAACATATTATTTATGGACTTATTTTGAGAGTTCGCAGAGATTAAAAAAGTTATTATCATTAAATTATTGTACCTGGAAATCATTTTACTTATTTATCAAAATCTATTTTCCATTACATCTTCATAAATGTACAACCAATATCACTTGGGACACGTAGGCTGTTGCTACAGTCCTAAAAGCTTTTAGAGGAGTTTATTATATATGATTTAATTGCTTCTTAGCTCCTATTCTAACATTATTAAATATTTATTAAAATACACATGCGAAAAATAATGATTTATATAAAAAATTCTATTGAATTTTCTTGGACATTGAACATATAATAATAAAAATCGTAAAAGCTGTATTCATTTATTGTAAAAGCCTGGTTTAATTTAGTTTTAGTCTTTAAATAAAATTTAATCTCATATCAGTATACCCAGTGCCTACTTCCGGCAATTAAATATTTTATTCCATTTAAATTAAACCTTAAACTACTTTGATTTTATCTCATTTAATTTCTTCCTTGCTTCACTTTACTTTCCAGCAGCCCGAACTGTTGAACTTAATTAAATATACCATGTTGTGGCTCTTAATTTCGGTTTGCATGCCGCTTGTTTTCCGGCATCAATGTTTAATGAAGCGCCAAACGTTTTCGATTTCACAGACCCGGCTTTTGTTTGTCGTCCTTGCCTTCGTCCTTTCCCCTTTACCTTCCCTGTTAACCCAACTGGGTCTAATTTGGCCAGCTCTCTGCCCTCGCTGTTGTATTAATAATTCGTGCGTTGCGTTTGAGTCACGTTTTGCATGTCGCAAAATATTCGTGGCGCGTTGCCCTTGTCAATGTTGTCATTTCCTGCTCATCGCTGCCTCTGTTGATTCTTGCATAATTTTCTTTTGGCCAGATAGCTTAAGGATTGTGCCAAACAACACAATGAAATCGGGAACGGTATGGCCAAAAAAGAAAGAAAAATGGTGATGCAGAAAATTTGTTCGGACCAAAAATCTATAATCAGAAGCAGAACGGGAAGAAAGGTACAGAGAGAAAAGGAATGGTGATTTTTATAATGGATTTTTAAGGAAAAAAAAATATTTTTGTCCATGAATTTATATTTCTGCTGCCAAATTTGGCTCTAAGGGTTTCAGGATCAAATAACTGACACTATCCTTTTGAAATCTTAATAAATAAATGGTTAAGTAATAATATTTAAAATTTCTTCTTGTGTAAATGCTGTAACACAGTCAGAAGGAGACCAAGCAGAGCAGATAAGATATCGCCCAAGTTCTGTATAGTGGAATGTTTTCATTTTGTTCGCAAGCATCAGAGCATGAAAATCAACATGCGAATTCCACTTGCTTCTCGCTCTGGATTCAACTTTTATTTCTCTGTGACCTGCGAGTGCACACCAACAGTTGGCATATGAAAATGAAAAAAAACGGAATGGAACCCATAAGAATGGTGAAATATAAATAGAAACAAGTGTTAACATAATCCTGGGAGATGTACATTATTTGGTTTATTCAGTGTATAAAGTAGATTTCAAATGCTACAATTCGTGGAATATTTTATTTTTATTTATAGGGTGATTAAATCAAGAAATATGCTTGGGAATAGAACAACATTTACTCCGTCTACAAAGGGCATTCCGAACCAAGTTTGCACAACATTTTAATTTGCTCAGTTTACCATTTTATTTTGGCCATTACGATGCTCGACTTCGGAGCCGGCTTTGGCGTTGAAAACTATTAAAGTTGTTTAGCTTACTTTCCCTGTTTTGGACTTAAACTTCACTTTTTGGGACAAAGAATATATAAATATTTGCGCACTTGGCCCCCTTTTAGACAACGCAAACAGGGCTTCAATTTCTTGGGAAAATATTTAGAGCTTTGCTCCCTCTTCCAGTTTCCAGCCACCTGCCAGGCTCAGGCAAACTTTATGTCGTATGCGAATAAAAAAAAAGGAACTACAAACTACCAAAATAAAATCGTATGGATAACGTATTTTCCTCACCCAGAAGTTTTTACTGAACAGCAGGGGAAACTATTTAAATTTGGTACGATTTCTTTTTTGGGGTTCGGCGATATGGCGGCTAAAAGGAAAAAATAAAAATAGAAATGGAGAGGAAACTTTGCTATAAATAATTTTGCATTTTTATTGTGCATTTTATGCATTTTGTGCGCGATTTCGATTTGAAGTTGGGCTCTGAAATAAATATGAAAAGTTTTATTTATGTTTGTGGGGTGGCAAAGTCGGGAAAAAAGGGGCGTGGCTTTGGGGTTTGGCTTAGATTTGGTTTGGATTGGGGCTGGGGCTCTTTGGTGGCACAGCCGTGGGCGTTATATTTATGACATTTGTTTGCCAACAACTTTCAATAGCTCAATCACGCCACCCGCACATGCAATGGGCTAAATCACTACCCACCGCCTCCATTGAACCAGAACAGGTTGGAAGCCGTCGCCATCTAAAATCAAACACACAAAGATTGAGCCTTAAGATTGTTTGAATTTCAAAAAGTTTTTTTTTCAAAGAAGATTAAGCTTTATTTGAAGTCAGAGTTCATTTTGTAATAACGTAGATTAAAAATAAATAAATTGATTAGCTTAAAAGGTTCTATCCCCTCTGAAATCTAACTCCGACTCTTATCCTAATCATATTTTTCCAGCTAGAAGGCGGAACATTATCAATGTGAGTGCTGCCGGCTGTGTGCTCTTCCACTAGAGCTCCGCGCCACTCGGTGGCAATGAAATCGCGGAAGCTGCCGAAGGGCTTCGTGCTTTGCGGCCTCAACTGCCTGACCTTCGTCTACTTTCCGCTCGTCCTGCCCATCCTGCGATGCTCGGCCGGAGCGGCGGCGTCGGGGGGCTCGGGTGCGTCCGGCGGTGGCTCAAAGACCGCCGACGACTTCGACTTTCGGATGCAGCGCGTGCGAAATGTGCTCAAGGAGGTGCCGCTGATCGACGGACACAACGATTTGCCGTGGAACATTCGCAAGTTCCTGAAGAACCAGCTGAAGGACTTCCACTTTGGAGGGGATTTGCGGGAGCTGGCACCCTGGTCCTCAAGTGCCTGGAGCCACACGGACCTGCGTCGCCTGAAGGAGGGCATGGTTTCCGCTCAGTTCTGGTCCGCCTATGCCCCCTGCTCGTCCCAGCATCTGGATGCGGTGCAGCTGACGCTGGAGCAGATCGACCTGATCCGGCGCCTCGTCCAGCTGTATCCGCACCACATGGCTCTGGTCACCAGTGCCTCGGGCATCGAACAGACTCACCGGACGGGCAAGATCGCCAGCCTGATAGGGGTGGAGGGCGGTCATGCCATCGGCACGAGTCTGAGTGTCCTGCGGATGTTCTACCAGCTGGGCGCCAGATACTTGACTCTCACACACACCTGCAATACACCTTGGTGAGTGGCTACAAGATGGGAGTCCTTTCTATATATAATATGTATTTTTTTTAATCTTCCCCTTGCAGGGCGGACTGCTGCAAAGTTGACGAACCGGGGAAGTACCCGCACATAGGCGGCCTCTCGCAGTTTGGCAAGGTGAGTGTGTCTCCTCCCTTCTTAGAAATTTCAGGACAATGTCTCTAATAAATCCCCAACGAATCGAACAGCTGGTGGTGAAGGAGATGAACCGGCTGGGCATGATTGTTGATCTGTCGCACGTGTCGGTGCCCACCATGCTGGACGCTCTGGCGGCGTCGCGGGCGCCGCTCATCTTCTCGCACTCCTCGGCCCACGCCATCTGCAACAGCTCGAGGAACGTTCCCGATCATGTCCTGCAACGCATTGTGAGTAGGAGTCCATTATGGGCGCATTAATCCTGCGGCAGCATTAATCCCAATCCCCGCTCCACCATTGTTCACATCCAATGCAGGCAATAAACGGCGGTCTGGTTATGGTGGCCTTTTATCCGCATTTCGTCAGCTGCTCGGGACAGGCGACACTGCACGATGTTGTGGGTAGGTTCGGTTCACAGGGCTCGCCCGGGTGAAGAACTCCGAGTGATTAATCTTTAAACTTGTGCTTTTTGGTCCTCGTTCACTTCCACGTCCGCGTCTACCACCCGCGCAGCGCATATCAACCACATAAGGGAGGTGGCTGGCATCGATCATGTGGGCATCGGAGCTGGCTACGACGGAGTCAACTTGTAAGTACGGGCCGGGACTTTCGACCATGCACGGCGAATGCAGCTTCAATTACATTTCATTTCATTTGGCAAATTATGGTTTCTCTTCTCTTTCGTCCTTTTTCGCCTTTCTCTCTCCCTCGCTGTGTCGCACTTAAGAGTGCCCAAAGGACTGGAGGATGTGTCCAAATATCCGCATCTTTTTGCTGCCCTGCTCGAGTCTGATAAATGGTCAGAGGAGGATATTGCCAAGTTGGCTGGCAAGAATCTAATACGTGTATTCAAGGAAGTCGAAGCGGTGAGTCCACGGCAAAAAACACACTGAAATTGCTCACTTTTCTCTGGCATTTCTCTATTGTTCAATGTTCTGCCCCTGAAGTATGCTTAGGTGCTGCTCTCACAACGGGTATTGCCTTTTCAGTTCTCAGTTCGAACTTGACACCTTGGAAAAAAAGGAGCACATCAGAGGGGAAAATAATCCAGGTTTAATCCGGAATCTTAAGAAGAATTAAAGCTGTTCAAAATGCGTATAGAAACTTCAGAAAGTTTTAAATTTAGTATCAAACTTCGATTTTTGTAGATAAAATATATAATTAGGAGTTTAATAATTATTTTGTAAGATATTTGAATGAAGTCATCAACACAATGATGAATTTGATATAATACTTATATTATTATAAACTCCAGGAACCGCAACTGCATGTTAAAATTTCTTTAAAATTTTATTTTATGCGCATTTCTTAACATACATTCTGACACTCAAAGAATTGCTTTTAGGTATCTAGAGCTTCTACTAAAAATCTACTCCCAAGGGTATTAAATATTTTGTCCAAAACGTATTATTCTGTATTTTTGTCTTGGTGTTAGGCGCGTACCTGACCGACTTAAAGACGAAGCCAGTGCCGGGAACGGGAACTAAACACACATTTCTTAGCAAACAAACAAAGAAGTTGAAAAAAGGACATTGGTATGGTCTCCTCTCTCTCTCTCGGTTGTTATTGCAGTTGGAAAATTCCTTTCGCAAGGATAAAAGGAATAATGTGGCTTTGCAATGGAATTTGCACATACTTGGAGTGGAAGCCAGAGGAGGAAAATGGCAAAATGAGTGGGGGCGAGCGGGCAGGGACCAGTGGCAGGCAGGACATTGGCTTGACGTCGAAAAGACGCAAGTTGTGAAATAATTTTAAAAGGATTTTCAAATGCTTATTCCGATATTTATACACGAGCCTGACCAGCAACGACCAGCAACTGAAGCAACAGCTCCAGCTCCCAGCTCTAGTTTGCAGTTTGTTTGCAGGATGCGGTCAACTTGTTTGCCGTCTCCCTGCTCTCGGAATGGATACAGAATTTAGAGCGGGGATAGTGCTCGGTTGCTGTCTATGTCTGGGCACTCCAAGCTCAAGCAGCATTCAATTTGGATCAATACGGGCTGGGCCAGAGCCATATCCAGAGCCAGTGCCAGTGCCAGAGCCCCTCTTGGAGGAAGTTGCTCCTCGGCATTGAACGGCACTCGAGCGCAGGCTAGTGCCATTCAAAGCCTAGAGAGTGGGTTTGTTTTTCAGTCCAATGGCTGGGCACTCGTAGGGGTATGTTCGGATGTTACGATGCATGAATAGCTTGCCGGCTAAACGATGCACCACTCCAATCGTTAAGAGATTTCTCCCCTCAGATTGGCAAATTAAATTAGCGTTTAAATTAACTAACAGGACAAGCCGAAAAACCAAAAAATTAGGTCAAAAGGTTACCTATTGCGGTGCCAATAAATAATGTCCGAGTTTCTACTTGATATCTTATTTTATGCTGCAGCCCACTTGTAGTCTATCAATATATAGGTATTTAAGTTAAGTATTTTACCATGATGAGGTAGCTGATCCCATTTATAAGAAGAAAGTCCTCTAAATCAAAGTAGTTGAATATTATTCTTCGGTTAGTAATTTCCTCCTCTGCCTGAACCAATTTAAAGGTTTAATAATAAAAATAAATCTTACGCCCCTCTTGAACGCTGCTCGTGGTCGTAGATTTCATTGCTTTTGCTGATTATAAAAACGTCCTCCAACTGCTGCCCACTGGGCCACGCCCACCACTACTCTCACCCTGCCCATCCTGGCCAAGTTGAGAAAGAGATGCCGCAGCATTTTTTAATTTAGCTCTTGTCTCTCGCTGACTGAGAGACGACGACCCCGGCAAACTTTAATCATATTCTCGAGCTCGGGCTCGAGCTCGAGCCTTCGCCCGACTCTCTACGTTGTAATTAGTTTTAGTTCGGGGTGCATATATAATACGTAGAAATACTTAATGTCCGCGATTACAGGCGCACTTACGCCATCGGAGCAATGGAAATGGTAACTACATACATAAAGGAGAAGGCCACCAAAGTATCGCCTACTTTGCAGCGCAACTGATTAAAATCGCCGCGCTTTTATTGCGCTTTGCACTCAGCAGACAAGCACATATAGAAATATATATATATTTTACTGCTGTTTATTACACGGCCATAATCCTCATTAAGAATTGTATTTTAATACGTTTCTGTTTGTTTCTGTACTTTTGTATTTCGCTTCTGGTTCTCCCTTCGTTTTTTGCCGCTGCTGTGTGCGGTAAAAAGTAATTAAAAATGCTACCCAACGCCTTTTATCTTTGGCCAAGAGCCCAGAGCACTGGAAATTAAGCCAGAACCATATATACTTATCCCAATGACATTTGCTTTTGTTTTGCATCAGGCCGAGTCCCCAGTTCATTGAACCGAACCCAAAAACCCCATTCCAACTCTCGAACCGGCGAAATAAAATACGTTATAGCCTACTTATGGACGTCGCCAGAGCCGGGCTCGTAATGCAATTAAATAATAACGAAAAGCGGGTCAAATGTTCAATTATTAGAAGCTTAATGCTGTTTTGTGCTCGGGATTTTGGGTTGTGTGTGCTCTGGGGACGGGTCGGTCATGGCTGTGATAATTAAGCAAGTCATAGAAATTAGGCAAAAGGCCATTTTAATGATTGCCATCTCGCACAAACGCACAAAACACACACACAGCTCATACAAGAGCACAAAACCAGCGCATACATAATACCCTTTCGAACTGGACACGCACTCGGTCAAAATACAAAGCGGTGTGTTCCAAGAAGCCTTTTATCATGCATTTCTAGAGCTTTTATTACTCGAGAAAATCTTTTCTAAAAAGGAGATGTTAAATAATACATTTATTTTTAATTTCTAATTTAGTTTGTGAAATTTACAAACAGTTTAAGAATTATCTATATACACTATTGTAAAAGCAACTTCATCGCCGTATAAATCACACGACTTAAGTATATTTTATCTTTTTAATGATCTGTAAAACATTTTAAATTCCTTTTTCTTTATTACTTTTGTCTAGCAACTCGGCACTATTTGCTCTAGATTTTTATCAGTTTTAAATGATTTTTCTCCATCACATGCATAGGGGAAGCCAGGGTAAATTTATGACCCCCATAAATTTTAAAACGGTTCAAAACTAAGTGCATGTCCGAAGTCCCAAAAGAAGACTAGCTTGTCGTCCGATCAGATTTAGCAGGCGTAACCGCTTTCGGGAACACATTTCCAAGGACATTATAGACAACTGCGATGCCCGCAAATTTGTGGGCGTTGGGGGAGGGGCCAGTGGATCTGCTCCCATAGCCGTTGCTATAGCCATCGCCATAGCCATAGCCATAGCCCATGAACATGATAATTTTCTCGACGCCAGTTTTTATCTACACAAAGGCAGCAGTGGCTGGTGGCTGGGGGCTGGAGGGCCAAGGAAAAGCCAAGGATTTCGGACTCCTTTCCCCCACTCAACGCCTCTTGTGTTTGTGTAAATGTATCTTTTATTTTAGCCTTTTATATCTAATGCGAGAGCGAAGAACGGCATTTGGCACGACACATCGCCCAAGTGGCGGCGACGGAGGCTTTGTGAGCCGCGTGAGATGGGATGTGAAATGTCCCCGGCAAATGGCAGCAATTTGTGCGAGACAAATTCATTTAAATATCTTTTTCCAACCCTGTGTGTGCACTGGAAAATACAATTTGCAAATATAAGGTTGCAGAAAGTACATAGAAAATGTTAAGAATTAATTGTATACTCTTTAAGAGTGCTATTATTTTATTTAGAAAATATTATAAATATTTTTTGAGCCCAAACAAATATCCTTGAAAATGGAACCAAAATCAGAAGAATCTTTGGAGCAGCTTGTAGTATAATTTAACTTTCTTGACACATTTGTTTCTTCCTGTTTATGCATATTCAAAGAGTGTTTCCGCTGACCTTCTTACAATTGATTTGGCTTGGGGTTGCCTTGTTGTTGGGGAATGCGTTGCGGCGGGATGGGCATTCATTTTCCGCTCCAAACTCTTCATTTATACTGTAACTGTGAACTAGGCTTTCCATTTTCACTGAACGATGAGAGGATGAGGTGGGAACATAGTGGCAGGCTGGGGAAACGCTGCTCAAAGGCCGGAAGAGTCTAGCCAAAAGGCAAAAGGCTCAAAGTTCCCATAGTGGTTGGGCCTGCGAGTGGGTCATGCACACAAAGTGCAATGACTGAGTCAAAGCTGACGTTTTATTGTTGTTTGTGTGGGTCTGGGAGGGCGCACATAAAGCCTTATAAAAAAGTCGTAAATTCGATTGTTGTATGGCAAACAAAACCCAGGAAATGGGACCAGCCGACCTAGGCCTCACCAAAGGCCCCTCAGTCCCTCAACCCCTCGTCGCCCCCGCTCAAAAGGTGTTTGGTGTTAAAAACAAAACATTTTCTCTCATTTTATTTTGTTTTTTCCCGCCCTGCCTTTGGATATTTTCCGTTGTTGTGTTTTGTGGCATTAAATGTGCTTCAACTTTTGCCAGCAATGGGAGGTCTCTCTGTTTGGCATTCAGATTTGAGTTTCCCTTTAAGGTTCCTGTGGTTGCGATGAGAGTTAGACATGCGGAAGAGGTTTCCGTACGAGCATTAGCCTGTTTGTTCTCCTGTTTTCCTGAGGGTGAGTGCTACTGGAAGCTTGACAAGCTCTTAAAGTCATCAATAACAATTTTTGAAAATGTCTGTAAAATAAGGAGAGCAGGTGCAGTGTGTTTGACATTTTAGAATAAAAGATTAAGGAAACAGAATTTTTATTTTTAGATTATTATTATTATTATTGTGAATTTGGTGTGGAATTATATTGAGTTATTACTTTCTATTGCCCTATTATTTCAGCTTCTTTCCCAAACAGCATTTACCAAAACTAAAGTCCAAGTCCAATTTTATGCTAAAACTTATGAACAATATTAATGCCATATGAAGAGTGCGCGAGAAGTTCCAAGAAATCATTTCTGCATTTGAAAATTCAAACAAAACTTTGGCAATTACGCTTAATAACTTTTGTAAGTTGTGCCAGCTTGGCGCTCGGCGTTATGCAATCAATTTTCATCAATCAAATGCAGCTGTTGACACACCCACACCCCACACACATGCCTAAATAATTTGCTAATGGAGTTTTAACCAAATGAAATGTACTTTGATTTATTTGTAGGTGCGCGATCAGATGGAACTTTTGCGAGTTGCACCCATTGATCAGTCAATTCCAGCCGAAGACATTATGGGCAGATCCTATTGTCGTTATCAAGGACCAAGAACGTGATAATTTCTCCATTTCCATTTGTAAAGTTCATTCCCATCCTCCATCTCCATGACACATTTGCATATATACTGTTTCTCCCGTGGCGAAAAATGCGAAAAAATTATGTCAAGCGTACGTGTTGTAAAGTGAAACTTGTTTTAGGTTAATTGACAAAGTTTTTCCTCCTCTCTGGCTGCTCGTGTTGTTGTTATTGTGTATTGTTGCTCTCGTTGTTGTTGTTTCTGTTGTTTGCCACTGCGTGTGTGTGTGTGTGGGCAGCATGACGTTGCAAACACACACAGGCACACATACCACATATATTGGCATAGGAAAAAATGCCGACTTTTTTCAATCGCTAAAAGTCGAGCAGCTGGCCAGCTGTTGTTGCTGCACTGCAATAATAAATTCAAGATAAATCTTTCCAGAGCATATTTATTTTTATTGGAGCTTAGATTATGTTCCTTTAATTTAATTATAATTTCCATCTAGTTAATGCAAATTTTAGGATGAATATCCATAGAACATGCAGCAATTAAAGTAAATTTTTTTCTCAGTGCCAACAACTTTGTGCGCAGCTGGCATCGCCCATAAACAAATACAAAGTGGCGAGAGGAGGCGCCGCCCACCCACACACACACGGACACACCTCTGTAACCCCCCTAGAACTCTCCTACCCCGATCCCTCTCCATCCATAAACTAGCCAACATTGTGTAAATATCATTGCCATGTTTATTTTTATCTCTAGCTCTAGCTCTAAGTCAGGCTAAAAGAGGACAAGCGTAAAAAAGAATGCAGAAAAAAAAAGATAAATCCATAGCACGGAAAAGCAAGAAAAAGTAAACCCTATAATAGCTAAAGTAAAGCACAGTTTAGCCTCAAATTAATAAACCCAAAGCAAAGTGGAAAATGTTTTCAAAGAGCCGAGACAAAAAACCAAAAGTCGAGACTAATCCCAAAAGTCAAGCTTAAAGTTGGTACCGAAGGAAAATCTAATTTTTCAACAAGTATTTTTTCTATGAAAAAGTTATTAAAGTTTACACGAAAATATAGCTAATAGTTAATGCAAATGTTGACTTCTTATTTGCGGCA
Organism: Drosophila tani; assembly: GCA_008042535.1. Classification (NCBI taxonomy): domain Eukaryota; kingdom Metazoa; phylum Arthropoda; class Insecta; order Diptera; family Drosophilidae; genus Drosophila; species Drosophila tani. Next base: position 10,889 of record VNJO01012138.1, on the reverse strand, counting down.
TTTGCTGGGCTGATTCGGATCAAATAGCGAATAAAGTTCATTAATCTGCCCTCATTAGTCCAGCAGCGCACGCAATGGAAATATTTAATTATAAAACATTATGCGTTTAAAGTGTTTTTAATTTTGTTATTAACCTAAATGAAATTCCCATTTAATTAGTTAATTAACATAAAACATTTAATTGGCCAAGGTTTAATACAAAACGAGGACACGTAAGACGGAAACACAAAAAAGCGAATGCAGTTCCATGTATGAATTGAGTGTAACCACAATTTTTGCATCATTTGTAAGGCTTAAATACCAATCTTTTAATCAATATTCGAGCGAAGCCGCGTTACGGCAAATGAAAGGCAGCGAAATGGTAAACCATTTTATAATTAATAGACCCATAAAAAATTCAACCCGCCAAAATTGCAAATAAGTTCACGAGCAAACCAATTAAACGAGAAACAATATTAAATAACAATTGTATAGAGAACAAATGAGAACAAATTTAAGAGCGATTGTTCGAGAACATTTAACTCACATATACCTATGCGTGTACTCACCTATATCACTCACACACTCATGTATAGATATGTATATTTAATTATTTGGTTTTAATTTAGTCATCAAATTTGCATAAGCAGAAAGGAGTTGCAATCCAACAAATTTATGCAGCTCAACTCATGAAATTGGAACTTTTTGTTTAAAAAAAGTTGAAAAACTAGGATAAACAACCAACAAAAAATTAAAACGTTTAAACTAGGTGAAGGTCGAAATAAAACAAAAGAAATAACACATGTGATCAAAAATAAAATTAAATTACGAATATATATTATTACAACTTACATAAATTACTACGATAATTTAATGTTTAAAATAACACAAAAAAAACGGAAGAGAAAGGAAGTTACAAACGAATTCAACCATTTTTACTGCTGATGGAAATTGAAAACACACAACTAAAGTTTATCGATTACAAATAGCATATAACAAAATGGTAAACCTAATTGTAACCCTATAGTAAAAAACTTGAATTAACGCTGAACATGTGGACAGTGAGGACCCTGTAAATATTTGTATGAATACTGATCAAATAGTAATAATAATTGTATGAAAAGTATGTCAAGTTGTGAAATGGAAAATAACCAAAACCAGCAAAAAATAATTATATTAATTCATATGTGTACATTGGAAGACGTCGTAAATGGCCAGCAAAAAAATACCAAAAGAAATATAAATAAATTTAAAAACAATTAAAAGAGAAATTCAAAGTGTGTTTTAGTGGGAAATAATTTTAATTTCTTAAAAACAAATACCAGTAAGAAAACGAGCAATATATTATTTTTATTTTTTAAGTTTATTCTTTACAACCAATTTTTACTTGTTCTTGCTTTATTTTTCTCAACAACGCCCTCGGAACTCTCAAGGAAGTCAGTCGGTGTAAGCGAAGCTCTTCAACAACCATCAAACACTTCCAGCTCCGGCTCCGCTTGGCATTGTTTTCTGCTTTATCCGTATTGTGATGATAGCACTCGGGACACACATTCAGCAAGCACTTGGCCCGCACATCCTTCCCGTATCCGCTTATCTGGCTGATTCTGTCGGTACTGGCTTGTCAATTCGAACGTAAAAATAAAAGGATATTCAGGATATTCCATTTCGTTTCACTTTGTTTATATCAGCGCATTTTATACACCCTAAGCCGAGTGGAGATAAAACTCCGGTGCTCGCCAACGTAATTTATTTGCGCTTTGGTGGCCAAAAAGAGTTCAAACAGTGAAAAATCATGGAATTTATCTGGGGCGAAGGTCAAGCATTTGGGATCCAACTCGCCGCAAACCACATAACTCAATGCTCGTAAAACTTGCAAATATTTCACATTTGTTTTATTTCAGCTCTGGGGTTGGGCTGTGATGCTGCGAGCGTTAAAAAACTATGCATCAAACGAAACGAAACGAAATGTATGTTTTACATAAAATTTCAATTAAATGAAATAAAGTTTCGGTTTCGGGTGTGCAGATTCGTCCTTGGCAGCGGCAGTGGCAGCAGCCCCGGCCCTGGTTTCGGTCCTGGCGCTAGAGGAACCGATAGCCGGGGGCTGGCAACGCACGTCTCGTTTAAATCATCTCGCTGGCAGCTGAAATGAAACTGGCACTGGCAACAACTTTTGTTAAACATTTGTTACAGGCAGCCCTACCACCACTGGCACCACCAACAGCCATCACTTACCAGTGGAAACTAATAAAAGTAATAAAAATCGAGCGTGGAAGGTTCAACCCAACCAAAGTAAAGCGGAACGAAAGCCAAGTTGGTAAGGGTAGTGGATAAAATGAAACAGGAAGTACCATTTTGTAGATTGGATAGTTCAATTTTTACATTTCAACCTTTTAAGTTTTGTTTAAAAAATATGTATTGAAAAAAGTAAGCAAAAATAGGCAATTGCTTAATATATTTCTAGATTTATTACATTCAAAGTTTTTCCCAACCATTTACAATTATCTCTACAGAATTACAATTTACTTAAACACTTTGTAATTCCTTTTATCTTGTACTTGGTGTTTCTAAACACTTCGCCCTATAGTTCCACTCAAAAATCCTCTTAAAATAAATCTGAACTTGCCAGTCTTGGAAAAACCAAAAATATGAGAGCAGGAAAGGGAGATTGCGAAACCTCAGCAATAATAAATAAATATAAAAGGCATGCGTGTGTGCGGGCACGAAAGAAAAAAAGAAAAGTGAAATAAAAAAATCATACTAAACATTTTCGTTTAGTTTCCAATGACGATTTGCTGGCCCCGACTTGGCCGACCACCCACCACTCAATCCAAGTCAACACCCCATTGAACCACCCAACCACCCAGCACACAGGAAAAAGTAAATATGATATGGTGAGCAGTGGAATCATTTCTTAATATTTTATTAAATTTCAACAATGACAAAACATATATATTTCAACGATCTTCTATGATAAATTATTTGTGCCCATAATTTTAATTTCAATCACAGATAAATGTTATTTTTCTTACAGTGCACCTCACCGCAAACAATGTTGCCGCCTTATCCGGTCCATTCTCATTCCCGACTTTTGGTGGCACCCCTCGATGACCCTGGCCCACGGAGTGCCACCAGAAAGGATTGCTCTACGCCATAAATTGTTGTATTTTATTGTCCAATTTCTTTTTATTATTTTTCTGTGTTTCTTTTTGTGAGTTTTTTCGCGTTGTGTTGCTTATGCTTCATCTAGAGCTTCGGCTCGAGTTTTTTTGTCGGGCACTTTGAGCCACATGCTGAGTTGTCCTAGGCAACTGGACCAAGATCTGGACCCTGGTCTCTGGACCCCGGAAAAGTTGGCCGTCATTTTCATTGTCCTTGTTGGGAAATTGTTTTTTAAAAATAAAATGTAAGCACATACACGCGCGGGCACACAAGCGATTATTTTTGAATTATTAAATGGACGTAAGGGTTGGAAAGAATTGCTTTGTTATTTTCAGTTGCTTCTGCTAAACAATTAACAAAATCCTGAAATATTCAGTGTGTCAGTGCACAACAACTCAGCCCTCCTTGGCCTTGATGCAATTGAAGTGGAAAGCGCTGAGCAGCAGGGGGAAATGTCTTCTTTAGCGCAGTGAAAAGTGAAAATGAAAATTGGTCATGCTGTGAAGTGGAAAAAAGGAGAGGATATTACAAAATATAACAAGAATCGGATTGAGTTTCGCAGGAAAACTGCAGGCACTCAAAGAATTGACAATTAATATATTAACATATTAAAAATAATCAACAAACAAAAATGGTTAAGAATGCATATATTCCGGAAAGTGCAAAAATTTCCGTACATTATCAAAAAATTAGCATTAAACTTTCCGGACTAGAACTAAATTCCTTTGTCATATATATTCATTGAATAATTTCCCTCTTATTCCCTTATAATATTATGTGTACAATAAAATAAATTATATTTAATTCCAATATTTTAAAAAATTCTGAAATTCCTTTTTCTGTGTTTGTTGTGCGTATCTCATTTTCGGCCAACAATGCGTATGCGTAATGCGGCAAACATTTTAATGAGCGTTTGCATAACAAATGCGGTTTTCAGCATTCGATCAGCCATCACCAGCAGACACAGAAACACCACCCAACCACCCCCCAGCACCCACCGCAACCACGACTGATGGAAAGCGGCGGAATTTCCAGCAAAAATGAAACTGAGTAACTGTTACATGCAATTATATTTAATGATGATGTTTATTGTATAATACACTCACGCACATGGCCCTTTGATTGTTATTATGATGCTGAAACGATGATGATGGTAACATGATTTTTCACCTCCCTGCCAAAGCCCATTTCAATTTATAAGAATGGATTCGGAATTAAGTAAATTGAATAATTTATAATGCAGTCGTGGGGTATTATGAAATCCGCATTCATATCTGTCTCGTCAGCAGCTGGGATCCCATTTTCATAGTTCAGACAATAGGGCCTTCGTTTGGTTAAGCCCCAGCTAAGCTTTGAACAGATGTCCCGATGTCCCGATATCCCCATATGCTCCTCCCCTTACAGCTGACCACTGGCCTGGCCTTTGTTCCGCTTTTAGCCATTATTTGGCAGTGCTCACCGCCCTTAGAGAAAATTTAAATCCTTCAGCAACGGATGGAGATTTAATGCACTGAGTGTAAAAGATTTTAAAAGGATTCCTTAAGAACTTATACTATAAAATATACGATGAATAATAATACATTAATTAGCCTTCTTTTATTGAGCAATCCTTCTATGGAAGTTTTAATATATTTGTAGGTAAATTTCATATTTCCAGTTTTTCAGTGCTAACTTTTTAAAGAATCTCTTTATTTCTGGTTCCTTAAAAGCGAAAAATCCTGAACCGACGACATATGCTGTTGACAACCGCAAGGCAATTAATGCTTAGCACCACAAATCCTTGCCACAGCATCGTAAAATATCAAAAAGTTTCTGAAGAGAGAAGACGAGTTCTACGCCGGAATGAATCCAATTATGTGCTTAATCACTAAGAAGCCCCAACCGAGAGGACCGAAGACAGGGGAAGTTCTGGGGAAAGAGCGGTCGAACGGCGTTGACAACGGCCGGGGATGTTTGAGTGTGAAGTGATGACGATGGCGACGTGTTGTCAAAGTGACAAGTGCCCACACACACTCGCACACTCACCCGCACACTCACTTACTTGCCCACCCACGTGCTCCCTCGTTCAGAGTTACTTGCTCATCTACACACTCTTGCAGTTACATAGAGAGAAATAATTCGAAATAACTCAATATTTTAATATTGTTATTATTATTAGAATTTAGTCTATTACCTTTAATGTTTTTTTCTTCTGAAATTCAAAAATAAGAAAGTTACCCAGATTTAATTTATCTTGTCCTTTACAGAGCCTAGGCTTTAATTTAGGGCATAATATTTTCTATCAGTGCAGGAGCACTCACACATGTGCGTAGCGTAACGCTCGTTCTTCCAGGCACTTGGCTCAACATGTGGCATGGCTTAAGGCGCACGGCCGGACGGCCTGAGCCTTTAAGCATTAAATACTTTAACACACAAGCGCTGTTAAAATTTATTCATGGCCGTTTTTAATGCCAGCGGGACGCGGGGAGGGGCGGGGTTCCGGGTGGAGGCCAGGACTTGACATGCAAATGTCTGAGTGTGTGTTTGTGCTGTGATGGGTGACGGAGCCCTTCCAATGATTCTCCCTTTTTTTCCTTTTTTTTTCTGCTGCCTCTTGCTCTCTGCTGTTATTGTTGCTCCCGCCACCGTTTGTTAAGCATGCTTTTCAAAAGCTATTGAATATGTAACCACCCCGTCCCCCCTATGGCGTCCGGGGGTGAAAGGTAGGTCCTTCTTCTGGCCCTCGTTCCACAATGCCCGTATAATGGCTATTTTTTACACTCATTTGGCAAATGCCCTGAGGAAAGCGTATATATAGGGCATGCTCAGTTAGCCTTTTATACTTGTATTTAATTTGGGAAATATGTATTAATAGTAATGGATTATTACACCATTTATGGTCATCAAATTAATCCTAATACACATATAAATGTTGAAGAAAAGGATTGTTCTTATTTTATTACTTGTTCTTGGTTTATTACATAAATTATTTCTTAGTTTGTTTTTTATTTAATAAATTTAATATTCACTAAATAGAGTATCTACACGTGAAGTCTCGCATGCAAAATATATAAATCTTGTTCTTTTTTTTGTGCCGCACTCGGTGCTCTGTACCATTTCACATGAATTTCATATCGTCCAGGGGGCAGGAGGTCCTTGCAGGCCGGGCCAAAGGGGTCGTTGTGATCCAATCACTGGTTAAATGGCGGGTAAACTGGGGAACTGGAGGTCTGGGGGAGAAGTGGGAACTCAGCTGCTTTCATTAGTAGTGCCAACAGCGAATCAGTCCCACACCCCCAGTATCAATCGACATTGTGCTGAAAGCGGCAATTTAACACTTTTGCCCCGCTGCCTGCCAGCCGATAAGGCCGCTCTCACTCAAATATTTGAACATTTAATTTTAATTTTCAACTTTTTCCGCACTCGCACCCAGCAGCCGAGACCCGGGGCTCGACACATGCGCAAAATATTTGTCACTCTGATGCCTGCAGGCTTGACTTAACATTTTCCACTGCTAGAGGGCCCTTCTTTTCTGGTGGGGTAAATTACCCCGACGTCTTTTGATTTGCTTAAAGGTTAAGCGACTGTGACATTTTGCCCAGATTTCAGGAGCAACAGCCTTCTTTGTGTCCCCTTGCAAACACTCCCTGTTGACACAATTAAAAGCTCTGAAAATTATAATACAAATGTTTGCCGACTTGAGCGCAAATTAGTTGGGTTAAAAGGAATATATAAAAAATAAAAAAAAACATTACGCAGAAAGTCATGACTTTTGACATTTTCAGTGGAATCAGAGAGCGTTTCACTCTCGTTTCACTTCCAGGATGCGAGGCTGCTGCTGAAGATGCCGCCGAAAGACAACTCCTTCAGACATCAGTTGCTGCCATTTCCGCATCCGTTTTGCTTTGTTAGTCCGCTTCCTGTTTCTGTCTCAGTTTCTCCTTTGGTTACTTCTGTATTTGTATTTGTGTTCGGTGTATTCGGTGTCTTTGTGCGATTTTGGTTTCATTGCACCCATTGCCGTGGTTTCCCATTGTTCCCGGCTCCAACTGCACTTAAAATGTTTATAAAGTTTTCCCCTTTAATACTCTTTTAGAAGGTAATTGAGTCTTTTGAGGATTATAATTGGTGACATGAGAGTTTATATTTTAATCATCCATTCTCATTTCAAGCTATTCTTTGTTAATCAGAGCTACATATATAAAAGTATACAAATCATGGCACAAATTCCTTTCAGTCGTAATTTTTTAATACATTTCCTAGAAATTCTTCTTAATTAAATCGTATAATAAAAGCATGGAATTAATTCCATTAAAAAGAAGGGCATAGAGCCTGCGCTCTTGTTGCCAACTAACTTTCCCTTCTCTTTCGTTCATTTGCTTCCTGAGCTGTTTCTTACTCCTGCAGCTGAAATTGTTGCTTCCTTGCAGCAAAGCCCTCAATTCTATTTTGGTAGCAGCAGTTATCTTATTTTTGTTGTTGCGGCGGAATTTGGTATTGTCGTGAGGTTTCCTTTGCTAAATTTTCAATCCCAGAGCGCTGTCAAATAAATCGTTGATAAATTGAAACTATGCTTCTTGATTTTCAGTAAAATTCAAGAGGGTAATGCGACTAGTAATGACTATTACTATTTGGGTTTTCCGATGCCACCCACCCTGACCTTGTGACCAATTTTGTGCCGGCCATTCGGTACAATTACTTTGTAATGCCTGTATCTACTTGCCATTGGCATTAACATTTTAATGTGGCTTTTCCGGGGGGAAACCTTCCATTATATCGAATGGCTTTGGGGCTTAAACAAACTCCTATTGTTCTTTTGCAATTTTATTTGGTTTACTGTCGAATTCGGTCTCTTTTTTACATTGCAATTGTTTGTTGCTTTTGCTGTTCTTTTTTCTGCTCTCTTATTTTTGTGTACTTTCCTTGTTATTTTTGCTGTTTAAATATGCCGCAGTATTTAGCATGACAACGACTTTGACAACGGCAACAAGCTCAGAGGGACCCGGCCTTGTTCTCCCATCCCCAGTTTCTCCCCGATTTTCCAGTTTTCCCTGTTTTTCCAGCCAGGTTCAACAGACTTTTCCGACTGCCAATATTTCAGTTGCTTTTTACGTTTGCTCCTCTTTCTCTATCGCTATTTGTCTCTGGCCCTCCTTGCCCAAACTCGCCCCGAAATGTGTGTTTGCTTCCCTGTTTGCCTGCGGCTTTCGCTTGCTTTTATGGAATTAATTAAAACTTCGCTGCGCTCATTTGCGAAAACCAAAAAATAAAAATCAAAACATAAAGGGGAGCCGAAGACAATGTTTTATGTGGTTTTTGGTCCCAAAACTTAGCTCAAACAATGGACAACATTGGTGCCAATCAGTGCTGAGTAATGAAATTAAGTTTTCATAATACAAGCCCTTATTATGTGGTCAAAATGTTTGTTAAATGAGTTTTTTATTTACTTTGATGAACCTAAATTTAGATTAACATGTTAACATTTTAAAATAACGAAAAATAAATGTCCTCTTCGGAACCTACTAATTGTTCCTTTGTCAGGGTTTTAAATAAATAATTTCTACATCAATAATATTTTTTTCTAAGTTAGCTAGTTTTCTCTTTTACTATTTAAATGTATCACATGCATTCTAGTTCTCTGTTTAGTTTGAAATTGCCCTCGCAAAATAGTTCCACTTGTGCAGCCTTTGGCTGGTCGGGTTTCAGTCAAAGTGGCATCCGTTTAATGACAAATTCCAAACAAACCGCTCGCCCTCAGCCAGCTAACAAACCGGCAAATCCCAACCAATCCAATCCCAAAACAATGCCAACGAAGGACAATCCCGCAGCTCTCGCTGGCTCTCTGGGTTAGGGCCATTTCACGTGTCTGCGCCCGTGTTTGGGCCATCAAGCCGAGCCGCTGGCAGTGAGTAGCCTGATTTTATGCATTTTATTATCTGCCTTAGTCACGTTTCAATTTACGGCCCATTGGCGGTTACAATTTGCAATCACGTTTCGCAGGCAACTCACAAACGCCAGCCAACTTTCTCCGGCCTGACACCTTTATTAGGGTCTGGCACCAGCCACTCCAACTCCTCCAACTCCGCCAGATCCAACGGCTTCAAGTCTGCTCCAACTCTGTTTATCATATGTCCGCCGAAGTTGGCCTCGTTGTGGCTCCCTTTAATGCACAAAAAAAAATACTCCTTTAATTGCCAGGCCATTGGGTGAATATTTCTACAAAACTTATTCCTTTCTGTAAAATGCTTTATTCAAATATGTACAAAGTATATATAGTAGAAAATGGCAAATGATAAATTACATTATATATATAAACAAAATAAAGTAACAAACATAACACAAAATAAATAAATTAGACATAACTACTTATGACTTAAATTCCCGGTTTCCAATGAGAGTTATAATGTAATGGTACGGCTGTAGAATGTGTTCAGCTACGGCCTCGGCTGGAGAGGGAATCGGGGTTTCGTGCACTATACTGCGCTCTGCGCTCAGCTCGCCGGTGTTGGGGTCGGGGTCTTTCCTATCCCTATATTCTCCTTTGCTCACCATTTTTATAAAAAGATAAGTGCACTTAACTGAAACTACTTTATTCACAATAAACAAAAGCATCAATAAATGGGTCGAGTGATTTTACCCCAAACGGTGTAGTCGATAAAGCAAGCTAGGTGATCGCGATGTTTTGGGGAGTGATCGAGATGGTAGTGATCACTCGTTCCTCTATACCCTCCCTACCTTTGGAAATGTGTGGAACCTAATGTACATTCCCCCTAAATTAACGAAGTTCACCGCATTAATCTTGATATTTCATTGGCATTATGTAATGGGACACAATTATTATATATTTACAAAATCATATTTATTATTAATATCAATAGCTCAAATTAACTTAAAAATCTTCATGTTCATATCTTTCCGTTCTCTAAGCATAATACTTAATCCTTAATACTCCTAATTTTAATTGATTTTTATTATTTACATGTTTTGTTTGTTTATTGTCAGTTTTTGTTTTGTTTTGGGGTTTACGTTATATGCATTTAGTTTCTAAAATTATTTTTATAGTATTTTATCAACACCATAGAACCAGCTCTTACTCTAGAATTGTTATTGATTATCCCTACTATCTACATTTTTAATTACCAAAACTAATTATTACATTACCACATTGTCGTCGCCGAGAAGCTCGTTGGGCCCAATGAACTGCTACATGGCTGTGAATCAAGGGTTATTAGGTATATAGATATATAAAAATAGGTATGTAGATTATAGTATATTATTTAAGAAGTATCAATTAAGTCATTGCTAGAGTAAGGTGAGTTCTAATAGTTCTCTTAAAATTTAATCTTTCAAAAACTCCAAACTAAATCTTAATTATTATTAAAGGCTATCATCTTCAACTATTCTATTCAATTCATCTTCAATTATTCTTTACTTCAATCATTGAATTCAATTACTTCATTTCAGTTACTTTCAATCTCGGTTATCAATGTTTTGTTTCAACTTCAGTTTGTTTCAATCATTCAATTTTCGTTTCAATTCCTAAGTCTATCTATATTATTTGCTTAAACTACATTGAAAATAATTATTTTACATGCTTAAGGCTAGTTTCTTTTAGGAAATTTTCAAACAATTATATTACAAAATAACTTTCTTTAATTTTCTTCTATGGCTCCGGCCATCGGCAGCAGCAACAGCACGTTTTTGTTTCTCCTTCTTTTCCTCTTTCTTATTTCATCGGGTTGAGTGCCGGAATCACCCTATATGCAGCG
>VNJO01012137.1:0-37735 GCA_008042535.1 Drosophila tani | reverse complement strand
ATATGGCCGATTTGCCTTGTCGATTCCATGTCGCGAGGGTAAAATGGACCATGTCATTGATTTCAAGTACCAGGCGAACAGAAGCGAATAGCAAGTAGCGCACGAACAGGGGGTCAATGAGAAAAAAAATTTTCTACGCCACTGACTTTGTCGAAAATAACAGTTACTTTTGCTGAACTGATGTCGAACAGTGCAGTGGCGTAGGCATAATTGTCAAGGGGGGTTACTAGGATTTGGATTTCGCCCTTGCTGCATTTTCTGTTCGCCTGGTACGAAAAATCTTGGATATGGCGATTTGCTTCCTGGATTCGAGAGCGTGAGAGTAAAATGGAATCTGACTCAGATTTCATGCATTTTCATTTCAAATAGAGATTCTTTGAGTGGGTCTTATAGTTTTTATAACCCGCTTGCTGAACATATGTTCCCCTTCACGTTTTTGACCAATATGGGAGCCTTCGTTGCGATCGCTCCTAGGAAATGCTTACCCCACGGCAATTCCCCAGTGCTTGGAGGCCGTCTCCGCCGCGTGCTCGAAGAGCGTAAGACCCACCAGGGATACAGTGGGCACAATGGTCAGCGGAGTGACGTACTTCAGGATCTTGCCCACCAAGCCCGTGTAGCCGAGGATGACCTGCACCATGGCGGACACAGCGATGGCGCCGGATAGCTCGCGCATGCGCACCTGCCACAGTTCCTGCCGCTCGGTCTCATTCATGGCATCCATCTCGGCCTGCGCTGGACACTTCCACTGCGGTAGGGACAAAATGGCGAGAGTGGGGACTAAAAACGAGATAGTTCCACCCTGGACAATGGGCAAGCGGACGCCCCACGTGGCCTGGACGTAGGTCACGATACCGGTGACAAAGATCATGGTCGAAATGATGATACCGCGATTCGCATCCTCGTCTGACATGCACAGGGCCGGCGTCAGGATGAAGGGTATTGACACAATGGCTCCGATCATAGTCAGGTAGTGCTGGAATGCCAGAAAGATGCTGAGGTACCACGGCGGATTGTCATTGATGGCGTATAGCAACTGGGGCTTGGGTTTCTCACTGGCCGAAGGTGTGGTGTCGGCCTGAGCGTGGGACTTGGATGCTTCACCCTGGAAATTCAATATAACTTAATAACAATTGACACTGACCTACACAAAAGAAGGGTAAAATTGTTTACGAAACGAATTATTACTTTTTCAGATCTATTCAAAATAAGTGGGAGCAAATGGTAAAATTATGGCTTGTATTATTTGGCACAGTAACATAGGTTTCATCTCGAAATAAACATAATAGAACAATCTCTCCTGCTAACTTTTAATTGCTGTGGCCAAAAATATTGGTGATCAGTGTAGTTATAATTTATTAATGCAAATTTGTATTTGCTGATGCTAATGAGGGATATTTGTTAGCCGCATGAAGATATTCCGAGTTTTTATTGTGTAATTGCAGAGTGCGGAAATTGCAATGTTTTATTTATGAGAATCGCTATTTAATTTGTGCATTATTTTCCATAACTACACGGCTTAAAACGACCCATGGCTGGAGATGGAGATGGAGGAGGCACTTCATCTTGGCTCGAGTTTGACTGACGCCTGCGGTCGCCAAACGTGATTAATTGAGCGCGAGTATCAGTGCACGAATCTCTGAGAGCTTTGACTCGGGTTCTCAGCTAGTTTGGATCAGCTATATTAACCAGACCATAAATGAATAACTGATTAGCTGGAAGAGTGATTAATCAGGCAACAAATCAGTTAATAAATCAGTTAACAAATCAGTGCTGCTGTCGATTCCTGCATGGTTTACTGAAAGGTTTGCGCCGCATAAATACTTATGACAAATTGACGTCGTATATTGCTCGGCGAGCAGTTACTCACTCCCCTTAATCGTTTAAATCGTTTAGAAAATATTTCTGAATGAACTGTCAATTGTGGGGTGTTATCTCCCCGGACTTATCCCATGCCAATGTCACTGGCGACTGAAAACAATTAAGCAAGAAATGCATTACATCGAGGAAATGCCTCAAGAAAATAGGAACACATCGGCACCGATCGCCAGCAGGGCGTAATGCCTTACATAAACAAACCCGAGCACGAAAATCATAATATGTATCCAAAAACCCATTCACTTACGCCGACTTCAACATTATTCAACTCCATGATCAGGCGAGGAGCGAGCACTTTATATACCCAATAAACTAATTCGATCTAGACGCACGGTTCTGGCGAGCGCTCCCGAAGAATTCCACTCGACGTCCGATCACGACCAGGTCCCGCGACTCAATGACCAGAATTTCTCTCGATCGAGGAATCAGTTATATACATAGTTATATCGGGTAGAAACGTCTTCGAGAGCAGGGCCTTCAATTAAAGAGCAATAGCACAGCCTCTAGGAGGGGAAGACCGGTGCAGTTGGCGAGATTCTCAATAATTCTCAATAAATAGGGAAGAGTGAAGCACTCTTAATACTTCAAGTACCCACTCTTTAGTTTCTAGTAGTTATTCTATTTAGATATTAATATTCCAAAGCAAGTCAGCCTGAAGATTGAGCAACTAAAATGGTTCAAATATTTTATGAACGGCCCCAAGCTACCCTATAAAAGTGACAAAATTGGACTGTAAAGATATCGCCCACAAATACTTCCCAGATGATAAACGAATATATTATCTTTCGCTTTCGTTGGGCCATGAGCATTTATGATTGAAGCTGAACCACGTCTGGGAGGTGGAAAGGTGGAAGTGAACGGCATACTTTTGGGGAAAATAATAATCCGCGTTTTATTTTCAGTTTCAATTGGAAAAGTAACTTCACATTGCAGCGCTGTAAATATTTAACTAAGTTCCTACGTACACACATAGTTAATACACTTGAATTAGTTTTGGTGGTTTTGGTTATTACTCATTTATAGTTGTGATATTTTCCGCTATATTCTATACACTCACGTCACGTTCGTGGTTATGTTCTTGTAGAAATCGATATCGATAGAATCTATATCCGTTAGTAAGCATTTATAAAAAGAGTTCGATACGGTAATCCCATACGGACACGTATGGAGTGGGATATATTCATGATTCGTATTTCGTATTTAATGGAAAGTTTCGGACATGAGTGTTCCTTTTCTGGGAGTGGGAGTGGGAGTGGGAGTGTACGTGTGCCCTAGTTCCTAGTCGCCGGTTCCATTAAGTAAAGCACACCAGTTATGTTGCAGTCTCTCTCTTACAAATATTAACACAAGTAAAGGCGTAAAACAAAACTCATAGCATATAAATAATAAAGATGTCTAGGGCAGCGAGGTGGCGGGTGGCGGGTTCGAGGCTCGGGGCATGCAGCTTCTCTATCTCCTTCCTTCTTCCTTGGGCAGCTATGTGGCATTCACGGGGTATCCTCCTCCTCCTCCTCCTCCTTCTCTTGCCACACACTGCTGCTCTCGTTCTCCGTATCACTCAGGATTTCCACGACCTCCTCGCCAGTCAGCAGCAGCTCCTCCTTCTGGAACAAGTAGGGCGGCGTAGTGTCGCCGTCGCCGTCGCCATCCGCTTCGCCATCGTCCGCCGTCTCGTTGAGTAGATTTAGGTCCGGCACTGTCACATCATCCGTGCCCACCTGGGCGTTAGATTGCGTGGCTGCCGACGCGGCGGGCGTCGCAGATACGTCCATCGGCGGCAGTGTGGCCACCGGGTTGAAGGGTGCATCCAAGTCCTCGAGGCCTCGCGGCGGCTTCAGCTTGGCCAGCTCCTCGCGCAAGTGGCGATAGTGCCGGCGCAGGACCATCGAGTTGAAGGAGATGGTGCGGCTGGCCCGCTCCGTGTACTGCGGCTTGCTCAGCTCCTCGATCCAGCCCTCGATCTGGGCGCAGATCTCCTCGCGCTTCAGCCAGAAGTGCTTGTGAATGACCTGTAACGTGGGCAATATTATGAGACTGCAGCAAATCCCCACCCCACCCTCTGTTGTGAACACTTACGTCTCTGAAGCAGGGACTGGGATTCCGTATCTGCTCCAGCATCGCCCAGCGCACGCAGGCCTGGTAGATGTTGCTGTTGTACTCCCGCGACGAGTTGGTGCCACTCGGGGTGCCCCGACTCCGCTCGAAGCCAGGCTCGTTGAAGTAGGGCTCGGGCACCAGTATCAGGGACTGGATGGAGACGAGCACCTGCAGGAAGCTGGAGGTCTGCGCGTTCCACTTCTCCTCGGGCCGGCCGTGCCAGGTGTTGAGCACGGACAGACACACCTTCCCGTCGTTGTACAGATTGGGATTGAAGCGCACCGAGTGGCGGCCCGTCGTCTCCAGATTGATGAGCATGGGCAGGTTGGGGTAGTCCGGCGGAAAGAAGACATCGAACTCGAAGCACCCGTTGGCGTACGGCGTGTCCGCCGGCCCCGTGATGAGAACCTTCATGATGTCCAGTCTATCCGTATCACAGCGCACAAAGACCGAGCTGCTGAAGCTGAGGGGCAGGCTGGTGGACAGGGTCACCGCCTCCTGGGCGAGCCGCTTGACCCGCGACGGGTGGTAGCGGTCGCCGGCCAGGCGCACCATCTTCTCGAAGTGGTGCGCCACCACGAAGCGGAAGCTGTTGTTGTCCGACTCCACGATCATGTCGTACGTGTCGAACTGGCGCTTCTTCATCAGCTCCAGGTAGCGCTCCTCGATGGACTTGCTCAGCGGCTCCAGCTGCCCGCTGCCGTCGTCGTTGGTGTGCAGCATGTTGATCAGGGCGTCCGCATCGGTGGTCTTCTGCACGAGCACACTCGTCTCCTGGATGTCCGGAATGAGCAGAGCCAGTCCCTCGTCGTCGCCGTCGTCAATGTTGAACGTCAACTGGTGCGTCTGGCCCTTGATGTTCGACTTCTTGTTGACTCTGTGGGATGGAGGAGGATAGGAGGGATGGATTAGTAACTGGGTAAGGCCAGAAGGCCGGAAGGGGAGCCTCACTTTAGCCGCTTGGCGTAGGTGTCCACGCAGGTCTTCATGTTCGTGAGCAGCTCCGCGATGGGCGGCGTGCTCTCCCCGCTGCCCGTGACCGCCGGCTGGAGCAGCGAGACGAGCATCTTGGACAGGGAGAGGGCGCGCAGGAGCTTGAGTATGGCACGGTAGAGCGGAATGTGGCGCGTGATGTCCAGCACGGAGTCGTTGCGCAGGTAGGAGCTGAGGGCGGGGATCAGGCAGGACTGCTGCAGCAGGGTCTGGAAGATGGGGGGCAGCTCGCCGGTCACATCCCGCACGTCGTGGTAGGCCAGGATGTCCTCGCCGCACATCTCGCTGGGTATGCAGTCGCCGGGATTGATGTAGCTGGCCAGGACGAGCAGCAGCACCGTGACGTGCTCCTCCTCGCTCTTCTGCCGCAGCAGCGCCTGCTCCACGTTCCAGGACTGGGTGGTGGACCCGGTGCCGAAGCCCGTGCCCTTGGCCCAGTACATGTGGCTCTTGTCGTCCGACGTGGCACTGGGCGGGGCCTCCTCCGCCACGTTTCCCTTGGCCCCGCTGACACTGGCGTTCCCACTGCCACTACCACCTCCATTTCCATTTCCATTTCCGTTTCCGTTGCTGCCACTGCTTCCCCCGCTGGGCGAGGGCTCGTTCACCGGCGCCCCGATCCTGCTGTTGTGCGACTGGTGCGAGAAGATGCCCAGGCAGTTGAGCACCAGGTGCATGGCTCCCACCTCGATGACCACGCGGCGGAGCAGCACCCCGTCGTCGGTGGACAGCGGCACACTGTCCAGCAGCTGGCGGAACACCTCGAAGGGCAGTGTGGGCAGCGACGGCGCCAGCGACAGGCTGTATATGTCATCTGGATTGGCGGCAACAAATTGAACGTGAACGTGAGCAACTGGGATTCAAGGTGTCAAGGTGTCGGAGGGTACTTACTGCCTTCGCCATCTCCGGTGACGCCCAGGACCAAACGCAGCAGACACTGCGCCCGCAGCTTGTCCCGCAGCAGGACGTCCGAGTAGGCGGGCAGGCGGAGGAAGAGCCCAAAGGCCGCCAGCGAGTGCTGCGGCACAGAGCTGACCGTCGTCTGCTTGGCCGCTGGTTCGCAGATGGTGTCCTCCAGGTCCTCGTAGATCTCGTCGTTCGGCTCCAGCTTCACCCAGTCCGACAGCGGGGGACTCTTCTCCTTCTCGGCGACCACCGACGTGGTCTTGCGGCCCGAGTGCTCCGGGTAGACGGTGGGCAGGTAGTGAGCCAGCAGCGAGAGCCCGCCGCTGCTGGAGAACCGCTGCAGGGGCGACGGCAGCGGCTGCGTGCAGGCGGCCTTCGTCTTCTTCGCGTCGCTGACCTCGTCGGTCCGTTGCTGAGGCACCAGGTTGAGCGTAATGCAGGGCGTGGACAGCGAGTGCCCCGCGTCCTGGAGGGTGGCGAGCACCTGGGAGACGGTGGCGTCGCCAGCCAGGAGGATGTCGGGATACTCGGGTATGACCAGTTGGTTGCCGCTGGCAGCGTTCGCCGTTTGCAGCAGGAACTCCTCCACGTTGAATATGTCTGCAAGGGCAAGGGAGTGGAGGGTTAATTCGAGGTCAAGTCAAGTGCCAACAGCCGCCCCGGACTAGCTCTTACTGGAAGCCATGTTCAGTGCGCTGGTCTGGGTCTCCTTGTCCTTGTTCATGGCCGCCTGGTTCTTGGCGTCCTTGATGCGCTTGTCCTTGGCCGCCACCGCGGCCCCGACGGTGAGGAACTCCAGACTGCCGGCCTCCACGTTGTTGAAGTTCATGAAGCTGTTCTTCTCCAGCTTTCCGTCACTGGACTTGGCAGTCGCGCTGGACGCGACACTGCCCGATGCAGAGGCCGATGCCGATGCCGAGGCCGAAGTCGAAGCCGCAGCCTCTCCAGCTCGCTGATCTGTTGGTTGTTGGTAAACTAGGTTACTAAACACTAAGGGGCCAAAAGCAAAGGCAACGGAAACGGAAACGAAAACGAAAGAGAGTAAATTAATGAAAGGAAGCAAACAATGAAGTAATTAATCAATCCAAACAATAGTAAGTATATTCCAAGCATAGCACAAAACTAAGGGTTCACCCCTTTCACTTTGCGCTTGTTCCCTTTCTGTTTTGCTATTCAGTTAAACGTTCTCATGTAGACCGAAATTGTTTGACTAAAATAGTTTATAATTTGTAGAATATGCTGTGAAAATCAAGTGCCTCAAGTCGAGCATGTAAGCTAGAAACTAGAACTGGCTTCGAGCCACATCGAAAACTTTAAACTGATTTTTCTCCACTTCTTTATTTTCCGTTTTTTACTTTCTTATGGACAAGGTTCACAAGAAACTATACAACATATCGGAGTGAATCAATTTGTATTCTCTTCAGAACTAAATGTCCTTCTATTTGCTAGTCCACAATTTCATTTTTCCATATTCATGGGCCTATTTAATTTCACCCACAATTCTTTGGGTACCGGGTATCTCACAGTCGGTGACACCCGACTGTAGCTTTCCCACTTGTTTCTTTTGGGTTTTTTAGGTTTAAATAGAAGATACATTTATAATGAACACAAATAATCTTAGTTTTTTGGATTCCTATCGTGTCCATAACCGGGAAACTCAACCCTCGAGGCGCTGTGGCAAATGCTTTATGAGTCCGCCACTTTGTTAAATGTTTTCATAACAAAAATTTGTCTAACATCTTCAATACCTTTAAGTATGTGACCAGTTCCAAGATGATAGCTTTATTGTTTCTACTACAAAAAAAAACACGACAAATGCCTAAACTTTGACCGCTGGCATGTATTTTCCCCTCTAAGCCACACTTGTTACGCTCTTGGAGTAGGAACAACATCTTGCAGAGAGTGATTCGGTTGAGCGCTGGCAAAAGAGCTCCAAAAACTAGCAATAGGTTGTGCGACTTACCGCTGACGCAGTTCTGCATTATCTCCTGGCAGGTGGTGCTAGTGGTCACAGTGAAGAGCATGTGGTGGGCGCTGCTGCGCTTGGCCGGATGGTTGTTGACAGCTGCCACGGGCAGACTCGTGCTGGCGCCCACACTCGAGGAGCCCCCCATGATGGCCGAGAGCGTGTCCCGCCGCTGCAGAGGCTGCTGACTCCGCACCGAGACAGTGATGTGCTCGTTCTCCAGGAGGAGCTGCAGCACCAGCTGCCTGGTGAAGCCCGAGATGGTGGGTCGCACGCCCAAGGCCGAGCGCAGGGGCTTGCAGATGATGGCTCCGATGAGCAGCGACGTGAGCACCTCCTGGTTGCCCGGATGGCAGGCACTCACGCGCGTGAAGAAGTGTATGGTGGCCCTCTCCAGGCGGATGAAGGACTGCTGCATGGGCAGCGTCTTGCTGAACTGGGCGGCATGGGTGTTGCAGAGCAGCTGCAGCAGAGGCTTCCAGAACACCGAGCCCTGCATGGTGCCCAGCCAGTCCCGCATGGGCCCCTCCGCGCAGCACTCGGCGAAGAAGTCCAGCACCTTGGGCACGTTCGCACTGCTCAGCAGTGGCGCGCTGTGACCCACATGCGCCTCGGCCTTGTCGAAGTCCGTCAGCGAGGAGTCCTCGCCGTCCTCGGGAACAGCAGCCTGATGGTTGGTGGCAGCGGGTTCCTCTCCCTCAGCAGCAGAGGCAGACGCAGAAGCCGCTAGAAGGGCCGTCTCCGATCCTGGCAAGAGGTGGGCACAGTACTCGTTGATGGCGTGGGCCAGCAGCTTGGGGAGTCCAGAGTCCAGCATCTGGTAGACCGCCGCCGGCGACTGGCAGGCCAGGGCCAGGGTCTTCAGGAATGTCGGGCGCTGCAGCAGCACCGTGAGGTTCTCGCTGCCCTCGCGCCGGAACCAGGCACTGCCGCTCTGCACCTTGCTGTCGTCGGTCTGGCCGCGTGCCGGTGGCTCCAGCTTCACCCCCAGCTTGACCAGGAGCTGGTTGAACAGCTCCGGCTTGATGTAGCACAGCGCGCAGAGCAGCGAGTCAAAGCTGCTCTTCAGGGGCTCGTCGTGCTCCAGGGACGAGACCCACTCGAAGCACGTCTCGAAGAGGGCCGACGAGATCAGGAGGGGCAGCTCGGGCAGCTGCTGCTGCGTCTGCACGCGCCACAGGATGGAGGCGATCACCTTGACGAAGCCGCTCTGGGGGTTGTTGCAGCGCGCCTGCTTGCTGTAGTTGTCGTGCAGCTGCATCACCCAGTCTATGAGCACGCGCAGCTTGTCCAGCAGGTGCTCCGTGGAGCCCGTGACCACTTCGTGGATGAGATCGCACACCGCATCGCTGGACAGCTTGAAGACTACACGGAAGGCACGGAAGAGGGAGTGGTAGACAGTACGAAAGGGCAGTGGATAAGGGACTCACCTTGGGGCGTGGTGTGCCAGAGCAGCGTCCGCAGCAGCTGCAGGCTGAGCTCGTGGTTGTACGCCCCGAGCTTCAGCAGGATGGTCTCCAGGTGCTGCTGCGCCAGGCTGGGGATCATGGGCATGATGTTCAGCAGCGAGCAGCAGGCCTCCAGGAAGCCCGGGTAGGCGGCCGGATAGGCGGCGATCAGGTCCGCCAGCTTGCTGTCCGGCTGCAGGGCGGCCACGTGGAAGCAGCGCGACAGGATGCGGACCCAGCCAATGCTCGTCTTGGCAAAGGCATCGTCCTCGGGCATCGCATCCGCATCCATGGCGGCCAGAGCGGCCGTTTGCAGCGGCGTGGAGCAGGACGCCAGAGAGTCGATGAACGGGCCCTGCGAACGCAGCCCCTGCATCCGGTTTCCAAAGATCGTCTGGCCCAGAACGGCGATCTGCACCAGGCCGACGTTGCCGCAGTCCTTGGGCCTGTAGGGAACATCGGGATTATTGCATTCTGCAGAGGATTCCGCCTACACTTACTTGTACAGTCGCAGGACAATGCTGGTGGCCACCTCCGCCTTGGACAGCTTCAGCCGGATGCAGGTGAGCCCGGTGGTGGCCATGGGAGCCCCTATCGGGATGGAGCCAATGCCGTAGTCCCGGGACAGCTCCAGCGCCACCGCCGACGGACACGAGGCGAGGCTGGAGGTGTGCGGCATCAGCTGCACCTCCTTCAGCAGTATGGCCGTGGGCAAAGTGATGGTCAGGTCCACGTGCGTCTCGTTCGGGTAGAACATGTAGCTCCAGGCCGGCGTTCGGGGCCTCCTGTGCGTGGCGTTCGGGTTGGATATGAGCACCTCGGCGCTCTGGCCCGCGTCGTTCTCGGACACGATGTGCGAGAA
Organism: Drosophila tani; assembly: GCA_008042535.1. NCBI lineage: Eukaryota > Metazoa > Arthropoda > Insecta > Diptera > Drosophilidae > Drosophila > Drosophila tani. The sequence goes on along the minus strand of VNJO01012137.1, from coordinate 27,585 downwards.
GGGCGCAAAGTTGATCAGGCCATCGTACTGAGCACCGCTCCTCGGCGGCTGGGCTGCTCCGGGGGCCCCGGCAGCTCCGGTGACGGTTCCGGTGGTCTTCTTGCAGGCGTTGTTGGCTCCCCCAGCTGCGTGGGTGTTGAGCTTGAGCCGGGTGTTGCGCGTCATGTGCTGCATAATCAACGAGATCTGCCAGAACGGAGTTCGGTCAGGGAAATACAGCCGCTGCAGTGAAGCTCTAACTCACCAGTCCCGGCTGCATGTTGATGATCGTCTTGTTGAGCCTCACCATGTTGTGGCAGATGATCTGAATGCCGCCCAGCTGGGTGAAGGTCTGGACAGCCGCCGTCACCTCCAGCACCTTGGAGATGTACCACAGGAAGGGCTCTGAGAGGGGCAGGCGTGGCAGCGTGGCATTCCTCTGGATGGTGGCTGCGGGGCGGAGAGAAGATCGCTAGATTAGCTAGCTTGTACTAGCTAGTTTATGAGGCCACAACTCACTCTCCTCCAAGTACTGGCAGATGGGCGCCACCACCAGTCGCGGATTGGACGCCTTATCGCTGAGGGTTATCATCAGGCTGAAGACGGCGTCGGCGATTGTCTGCGGATCATCCAGCACCATGTTCGACTTGAGCGAGAAGAAGCAGCCGGAGGTCATCATGGTGAACGTGTTGGTGGAGCACTGCGACAGCGTTCCGAAGAGGCGCTTCATCGTGGGGAAGTGGCGCAGCACTGAATCGGAATCGGAGGAATCGGAACGCAGAGTTAGATAGAGATTAGTTAGAGATAAATGGAGCACAGTCTTACCCCAATCTGCTATGCAGGGCACTTTGGTGCGGTGTCCCTCCGTATTCAGTTGCTCCGCCTTGGTCTCGTCCGTCTGACTCTGGTTCGACAGCTCCTCCTCCTCGGGAATAGTGACCTCCTGCGGAAATTAGTTACATCAGCTATCTGGCGAGTTCTGGCGAGGGGGCGGACTTACGCTTGGTTGCCTGGGCATCTCCGTCAGCACCATGTGCGAGGAGAGCTTCAGCAGATTGATGATCAGCGAGTTGTCGCATATCGTGGCATTCTGCTTCGTGGGGTTCTCCGATCCCAGGACATTGGCAAACAGGTTGCTGAAGTTGTTGCCCGCATTGTTGTTCTCGTTTCCCCGCTGGCACTGCAGCTTGTCGCCGTTGGAGATGTTGTTGTAGACCAGGAAGGCTTGGGAGACACACCAATCAGATGTTAGATGGGACAGATAAAACCCGACTGGGAAACACCTACAAACACTCTCGGTTATCTTCAGCGCTATGTTGAGGTCGCCCTTGTCGTTGGGCATCATCAGCAGGTCGCGAACCAGCTGGTTCTGGGCGTCGATGGGTCCCTGCTGGTTGCTGATGGCGCCACCCGGCTGCACCAGCTGCAGGACGACATGCAGGAGAATGTCCTTTAGCCGGCGCTTGCAGGGAATGCCGCTGGTCTCGCTCTTGCTGTGCAGCCAGAGCAGCAGCTCGTGCAGGTGCTTGCAGATGGTGGGTCCGGCCTGAAAGGACGAAGGTACTGTGACAAGGTAGCAGGGGAACACTCGAGGAGCTTACACATCGGTTGGTAATGATGGCGGAGCTCATGCCGTAGCCGGAGAAGAACCGGAGCAGCATCTTCTCAAAGTTCTCGTCGTTGACGATGACCTCGTTGATGCGAGTGCAGTCCGCATCCTCGCCGATGGGCAGCGAGTTGCAGGCGAGGAAGAGGCACTGGAAGCCGAGGCACCAGGTGCGCAGCTTGATGTCGTTGTGCCAGGCCAGGGCCAGCAGGAGCCCCTGGACGGCGTTCGCGCCGAACGGGATCTTCGGCACGTCCGTGTGGGTGATGCCGCTGCTGTAGGGCTTGTCCGCCAGCTCACAGTTCAGGGTGAGCCACATGTGCAGCAGCTGCTCCAGGTGCACCCACGTGTCCTCGTAGTGCAGGTCGGCCAGGATGGAGTCGAAGACCTTCTTGAACATCACGTAGGTGTTGCGGCCACTGTACTCCGTGCCGGACCACAGCTGGGTCAGGTACTCCGGCCAGGGAGCCGCCTCTGGCGGCGGAGAGACGAACTCGTTGGTCAGCACCTGGGGCAGGGAGGAGTAGAGGTCCAGGGAAGTGCGGTTCGTGAGCCTCCTCAGCTGCGTCTCCACGTGCAGCTCCAGGCCCACGTCCAGGCGGGAGTCCAGGGCAATGGAGATCGACTTGCAGAAGAAGTTGAAGGTGTTCTTGCAGAGCGCGTTGCTCTCCTTCCTGGTCACCGGCTTGGTCCGCTCGATCATGTCGATGTCGTTCAGCATCTCGTCGAACTCGGTGTCGTCGCACTCGATCAGCGAGGGCAGGTAGTTGTACTTGACGGCTGCAATGTGAGCAAGTGGAACCATTAGCGTGGCCAAGCACTCTGTGTGGCATCGGGACTCGGGATGCAGGGATACGGATTATAAATCAAAGTGAAACTAAAAGCTCAGCTAGGGGAAGAGTGTTCAGAGGCCACCCATCGAACGGCCTAGGTACCATGCCAGGTGATAGGAGGTGCTACGGTTAGGAAAATGTTCGAAATCGTTACCCTCTTGATAAAACTCTCTTGCTGTCGGCATCAGCATCTCGAATTGTGCCTCGGAGCACGAGGAAGCAGTGGCTAAAAGAACGGAAATATCATGGCGTTTCTGTATCAGTTTCCCGGGTAAGGGATACCTTTGCAATTGTCAGTTATTAGTTATTAATTACTCGCTACTTGCAGGTGTATCTGTCTGCATTTGGATCATTAAACAGAAGAAAGAAAGAAGGTGAAGGGATACTTACACGTGTAGTCGCTAAACAGATCCCGGGTTTCCGGCAAACACGCCTCCATGGGGCGGGGGACATCGTTGGTGGGCGTGACATCGCTGTCCCTGAACTGTTTGTCGGCATCCAAGAGATCCTGCGACCAAATTGAAGTTTCGTATGTAAGCCCCCAGGTTTTCATTTCAAAATAATAACGGCGGATGGCTTTTATTTTTCTCGATCGGAAACGTGTCGATCGCTCTTTTTGCCAAACCAAAGTGACCGTATATTCTTTTCTTAAAAATCTAGCTTAATTCTATGCGCTAGGACCATTACACCAACTGGCCACCAATGTGACCGTGTAATACAAAATGAGGTGTTTACACGTAAATGTAAAACACAACAGCTACATGCATGCTTGCACTCACCTGAAGCAGACACGTAATGGCGTGGACGGCCCAGGGCTGCTGCTGGTCATTCCACACGGACAGGCGGATCAGCTGCTCCAGCTGGGCGGAGGTCACAATCTTGCAGAGCTGCACCGAAGGCCGGCAGGCGGCGACGAGCCGAGCAATCACCTTGCAGGTGAGCAGGAACTGGTCCATGTTGCAGTCGAAGTCCATCTCCAGGAGCAGGGCGAAGAGGCCGCGGATAACCACCTTGATGTTGGCCATCCGCAGCGTCTTCAGTCCCTTGTCGAAGTTGCTGTCGCGTTCGGTCTCGCTGCCCGAGACGATGTCATGGTGTTTGGGCGAGGATGTGGCAGCAGCCGCGCTCTTGGACGAGCTGCTCGTCGAACTGCCACTGGAGACACACAAGCCAGACGACGTGGTGGGAATCTTGCCGCCCGTGGAGGTGGACTTGCTGGCCCCACTGCCCTTCGACTTGGTGGATAGCTCCATGAAGATGCCGGGATGCTGTGTTGGATTGTCTCAATTATTCGATCCCTTCCCAAGGTTGGGTTGCTTCCCAACTGCAACTCACCTCGTTTTGGATCATGTAGATCTTCTTGCCCCAGTCCGTGTACGGCTGCACAGAGTACTTGTTCTGCTGGATAATGCGCTTCTTGAAGCACCGCAGCTGCTTGCTGTTGGGCGTGTTGCTGGGCCTCGTCTTGGTGAAGTCGCTCTCGCAGCTCATGAAGTCCCAGCGAGCGGCTGCTGTAAGTGGAGAGCCGTCAGTGGCTAAAGTGACTTTGACTTTGACTCTCTTACATTTATCCTTGCGCTCGTTGTCGTCCAGGCACACCGACAGGAAGAGCAGCAGCCAGGTGATCAGCTGCATGTCGGATGAGGTGCCCATGGCGGCGTTCCGGTCGGCGGCGTTCGCCGAGGTGCTGGGCTGCTCCGTCTGGAACTTGTAGTGCGGCGAGATGGGGGCCAGCAGCTTGACGAGCGTCTTGAGCACGGCATCGATGACGATGGAGCGGCAGGCGCCCATGGCGATGCTCCTGCGCCCCAGATAGGTCAGCAGGAAGAATATGCTGGATGGGAAAGATGGGAAAGAGATGAGGTGAGGTGAGGTGAGGTGAGGGAACTCCCTGGTCGGAGGTCGGAGCACAACGTACCGATCCTGCGGGAAGGCCTTGCAGTTCTGCGCCGAGAACAGGCTGCAGAAGGTGTCCGCGAGGAAGTCGCCCCACCACGGCTGGAAGCAGCACATCCGCACCAGCAGCGAGCAGGTGGCCAGCTGCAGCTGGGCGTCTCCGTACACCACGAGCGAGTTGAACAGGGCCTTGGCCGTGGCCGCGTTGAACTTCTGGTGCACCGGCAGGATGTTCTTGATCCCGTACTCGATGGAGAAGTGCAGCAGCACCTCCACCAGGCTCAGGCTGAGCACGCGCAGCTTGTCCCGCGAGGCAGCGCGCAGCACTTCCTCCGTCAGCGGGGCCTCGGGCGAGGGCGAGGGCGTGGCCAGTGCGGGGTCAATGGGCGACAGAGCCCGCTCCAGCCGGATCACCACGTTGCGGATCACGTTGATCTGGTACTGCAGCAGCATGCACTCGTCGTACAGGGACACGACCTTGTTGTTGTTGTCCAGGCCACTCAGCTCCTCGTCCCGCTGCTTGTTGATGAAGGCCTGCAGGTGGGCCACGTTCGAGAGCTCGCTGTTCCGCATGGGAGCCAGCAGGTCCATCAGCTTGCAGCTGGCCAGGCTGTACCGGCAGTGCACGTCCTCGTACAGGGCGTTCAGGGACTTCAGCTGCGACTGCAGGCTGTGCGTGGGCTGCTTGATGAACCGCATCAGCTGGTCGCCGTAGCCGTCGTGCTCCAGCACCACGGGGTGGCCGAAGAACCTGCCCAGGGGGACCTTGCACTTGGTGGACGACATGCCGATGCGTCCGATGATGGTCAGCTTCAGGTAGCGGCAGATGGGCGGCGGCTGGATGTCGCTGAGCACCAGCGTCTTGGTCTGGATGTCGCCGACCTGCACCAGACGCGTGCAGTCCGTCTCCTCGTCGAAGCACCAGATGTCGATGGTCAGAGAGGTGAGCTCGTCGCAGGCGGGGATCACCAGGTCCGTGAGCAGGATGTGCTGGCCAAAGTCCAGCACCACAAAGCGCCGCGCCCCCGACTGCATGCGGTCGATGACGATCATCTGCTTGGGCGGCGGAGTGATGAGCTTGTGCCAGGCAATCGGCTGACAGGGATTGGCGCTTAGGCTCTCCATGATCTTCTCTGTTTCCGCTGCGTCGTCCAACACAACGGCCCCCGTCGTCACCGCCTGCTGCTGTGCCGGGGGAGGCTCTATGAAAGTCTCCACGAGACCTTCGTGGGCCATTAATCCGGCCAGCGTTGGGCTGGCCAGTTGGCTCTCCCAGTTGTCCATCTTCATGTAGTCGTCGAACGAGATGTGCTCGTTGATCTTCTTCTGGAACAGCGACAGCTTCGGCAGGAACTTGGCTATCTTCAGCTTGTCCATGATGGCCGCCTTCTCTATCTTGACCTCCTCCTTCAGGGCGTGCTCCAGGTCGGCGAGAGAGGAGACTGCTGGATAGATAGTCCATATCGATTAGTATGTAAGCTTCCAGGCTTTTAGTTTAAAATAATAACGGGGGATGGCTTTTATTCATATATTTTTCCCTTTTCTCCTTCCGAAACGTGTCGATCGCTCTTTTTGTCAAACCAAAGGGACCGTATATTCTTTTCTTAAAAATCTAGCTTAATTCTATGTGTTAGGGCCTTTACAGTAAAATATTTTTTAATTGGATTTAGATAAGGGTCCAGGATCCGATCTCAAGGCATCATAATAAGAATAAACTACATATTTGCATGGCTAATATCACTTACATGTCTTGTCCTTGAAGCCGTAGGCGTCGAGGGCGTCGTAGTTGATCTTGCCCTCCTTCTCCTTCATTTCCTCCACCAGGCACTCGACATCGTTGACCAGATCGTTGAGCTGTTCACACAATGTATCGTTACACTCGTTTGCGTCACCTATAGGCGACTCTTGTATTGGCCTTACCAGCTGCTCATCCTTCTCCTTGGCCACCGCCACCTTGAGCTTCGGAATCATCATGACGTCCTCGATGACAACGCTGGCAGCGGAGTTGCCGCCCACACTGTCGATGTTGTCGATGCGGGTGGCCTCCGAGGTCTGCACGCAGTTGAAGTGCAGCTGCACCACCTCCAGCAGTCCCCGCAGCTGGTTGCTGATGCTCTTGCCCCGGATGAGGTACGGGAACGTGCGGAAGTCCACGCCGTCTGCAAATTCAAAGTCAAAACATTATCACCTGCGGGCAGACGGTCGGTATTCACTCAGATCCCACCTATGGAGCTCAGTCGCTTGATGTCCAGGCCAGTCACCGGCAGAATGGTGGCGCTGCTGCGAATCACATTGGTCAGGGCCACCGAGGAGCTGGACCCGTGCCTGTTGATGTTGGGGAAGTCAAAGTCAAAGATCTCCGGCTCGAAGGGAAAGCCGTAGAGCCCGAAGCGAGTGCTCAGCAGAGCACAGTAGGGATCCCAGCGCTTGTCGATCTCGCCGGAGATCTCTCTCAGCAGGTGGATCGCCTGCTCGGAGATGCTGTTGTGGGACTCCGCGGTGGAGGTGGCGCAGGTGAGCATCATGTACCAGCGCACCACGCTGCCGCACTGCGCCCGCGGCAGCTCGGGGAACGTGTTGGCAATGGCCGCCTTGAAGCTGTGGTCCAGCGTCGTGTGGTGCTGCAGCTCGGCCGGCAGATTCGTGACTCCCCTGCAGGCGGGATGACACGTTGAAGGTGATGGTGATGGTTCATGCTCATACAAGGCACTGTCTGAGAGGCACTTACTCTGTCAGCATGATCAGCAGCTTCACGCACTTGTGGGCGGTGCTCCGCTCGCTGTAGATGACGCAGTTGCGCAGCAGCTGCTCGATGTGCTTCTCGGAGAGGGAGATGCACTCGAACTGCTGGGCCAGCAGGTCCTGGATGTTCGCCGCGGTCTGCTTGTTGATCTGGTCCTTGAGGCGCTCGGACTTGGGCGACCGGAACCGGTTCAGCCGGACGAAGCAGATCCAGTTGAGCACGTCGAGCGAGAGGTTCTTGGCGAGCGGGCTGGAGCCCGGGTCGCTGGCCACGCGCAGCAGCTGCTCCAGGAGATTGTTGCTCTCCAGCATGGCTATGCGCTGCATCCGGCTGTTGGCTATCCGACTGTGCGCCTTCACGGCCCGCACACTGATGGAGATCTCGTGCAGCCAGTCGCAGCCTGCGGAGAGAGACAGAGGGACGGTAGTGAGTGCCTAGGCCGGGTGGGTGATTCACCCTAAATCACACTAAAAAGCGAACTGTGCGCGAGCAAGTACCTTCCCTACTCGGCGGCAGTTGCTCCGGGCCTTGTCCCCCGGACGGACGAACCTGGGCTATGACCATGGGAGGAATGTTACTCTGCGCCTTGGGCTTGAGCGCCTGACTAATATTATGGGCGCAACTACAGGCGCCCTTGCTCCCGGGGTATACTTTGAGGACGGCTTTCTTGATTATTCGGACCGCGTTGGCCAGGGTAAGGCCGCTCTTGGCTAGGGGCTTGCTTCCATCCACCATTGCTTCTACTTGCTGCGAGAGCGTCTGCTGTGCCGAGGATGCTGCAAAATACGGTGGGTGGTGGGTGAGGTGAGCTCAACTACAAGACGAGACAAGGCGAGACGGCAACGCTCGGTGCTACAGAGTTACACACTTTTCAAAAGAGTTTGCAAATATGTCTGGATAATCTCCTTAACCCCTACAGGTGGCCATTGGTTAAGTGTATCCCAAGAAGAGTCTTACAAAAACTTCCAACATGGCTGCACTAACATGTATAGTAGTTCCTTCACAGTTCTATTTTGGGCCCCATCCCCTTGCACACACACATACCCCTTGTCTTGTTCTGGCCCTCCTTCGACGGATCGGAGACCGTCTTGATGTGCAGCAAAAAGTTGCGGGTGCGCGTCTTGAACAGTTTGGGCGAGGTCAGGGTGGCAGTGCCCCCTTGATCGCACAAATCGATGCACGAGGAGAGCTCGATGGGCCCGGCCAGGACCTCCGCATTGTGGGCCAGCAGGTACTCCTCGCTGAGCACGGGATTCTCGTTGGCAACTGCAAGGGATCGTTCAAAAGGGATCAGCAAACTGTCGGGGATAGTTCGGGGCGGTACCTACTGTAGGAGAGATCAATGTTGTCGTCGATCACGTTCGGCTTGTAGCTGGCGTGGGGTCCCTTCATCCGGTAGCCAAACCCATTGGTGTTCTGCTTGAGGAGTGTCACCTGGATGGCCGCGGGATTGGAGCACTGCTGGTACACCGTGAACTTGAGATCGATGTGGCCCAGTGACACGGGTTGGGCCAGGTTGAGCTCTATGATGTGTTCGTCCCAAGTGGTTCTGAAAGGGAAATCCAGAGGTGATCTCAGAGCATCCTTAATGGGCAAGTGGGCAAGTGGACTTACGCATCGTTGTGCAGCCGCCAGGTGCGGGTGAAGTCGCGCTCGTCGCCGCCATGCCGCATGTTCTGCGACTGCTTCCGCTGCTTCTGCACCTGGCCAAGATCGTTCCAGCAGCTGGGCACCTCGGCCGAGTAGACGGTCAGCTTGTCCTCGAACTGGGTGAGGGCGTAGAAGAGCTTCAGGTCGTCGAGGGTCAGGTCGGCGGTCTTGTAGGCAAGTAGGTTGGCACTGCCGGCCGCCATGGAAGCCGCCGAGGGCGAGGTCTGGACATGGGCGCTCTGCCCAGCGGCGGAGGAAGCCGCCGCCTCGCTGCCCACATCCACGCAGATGGAGTCGCTGGCCATCAGGGTCTTGCTCATCAGATCCGCTCCGGACACGTGGCGAGCGCCATCCGTTACGCTCACATCGGCCGCCGCCTGCGTCAGGGTGGTGCTGCACTCGTCCTCCATCTCCAGCAGCTCGTCGCCGGAGTCGTTCTCCCCCTCGCTCAGCGAGAAGAAGACGAGGCCGCCCTGGCGGGAGCAGCAGCACAGCCTGTCCAGGTTCCGGCAGTAGACCACCGACTCGAAGTGCTCGCCCTCCTCCTCGATCACCATGGTGCCCTGGAAGTCGGCGAGCGAGTATATCTCGACGCTGCCGTCGGCACACACCACGCAGATGGAGCCGGCGTCCTTGTGCTCCGCGGAGGAGTTGAAGTGCGGCAGGATGCACAGCTGCTTGGGGCACTTGGCCCGGCTGAAGGTCATGGCCAGGGTGTAGTCGTTCGATATCTGGGTGTCGTCGTAGTCGAACACCAGCAGCTGGGCTGCCACATTTCCGTCGGCGTTGTTGTCTGCAAACAGGAAGGTAAATGCTTGCGAACGGTCTCCAGGTTATCCCTGGTTATCTTACCCGTGTCCATGGCCTCATCGGCCCGCCGCTCCTCCTCGTCGTCGTCCTCCTCCTCCTCCTCCTTGGCCACGGTGGCCATGATGATCTTGCTGCCCTCCGTCTCCGGGGCCTTCGTGCGCAGCAACTTGACCAGCAGCTGGTTGCACTTGGGCGTCGTGGGCAGGATCTCGGCAATCTCGATGATCTCCTGCACCGAGTGGGCCACCCCGTTGGCCCCACTGCTGGCCCCGTCCAGGGCGTTCATGCGCTTCACACTCGTCCAGCTCTCCACCACGCAGTCGATCTCCTCGGTGGCCGTCATCTTGTCGCTGCTGGTGCTGCCGGTGGAGCTGCCGTTGATCATGATGTTGTTGTTGTTATTGTTGTTGTTGTTGTGGTTCGAGGAGCTCCCGCCCAGGGAGTTGGCCTCGATGTTGTTGTTGTTATTATTGTTGTTGTTGTTCTGGTGCGTCATCTCCGCGTCGTCGACGAGCTTGTCGATCTCGTTGCCCATTCCCAGGCTGCTAACGTTGACCGTGTTCGATCCGCCCATCAGGCCGCTGAGGGGATCCTCGAGATTCTGGTCGAGGATCTGGGACAGCGTGCACAGATCGAAGTCGTACAGCACGGAGGCGTCGTCGGTGTTCTGGCTCACTCCGTTGTTCTTGTTGTAGGTCATCAGGGCGGACACGAATCCGTTGCTATCGAAGCCGTCGGCGAACTTCTCGTAGGGAGTCATGGCCTTGTTGTCATCGTCCTTGGACTCCAGGTTCACCTGGGTCACGACCGCGTTGCTGCTTTCGCTGGATGCTGCATGGATGAGATGATAATAAATACTTAAGTGAGCATACTCTAGTATCTAATCGCATTAAGAAAAGACGAAGACGAAGCTAAAGACGATTGGATTGCGATTCATACAAATCGTTGTCTTTGGCTTCCTCTCAGCCCCCTTAGGAGGCCTTAGGGGACCTAAGGAGACCCCTTTTACTCACCAGTGACCATCGGCGACGAGGACTTCATCAGCTGGCCGCCAACGCTCGAGACGCTGCCGCTGTCATTGCTGACAGTCGCAGAGGTCTCACTGGTTCGGTCCACCTCCACGATGTTGAGCACCACCATGCGCAGAGCCACCTCGCCGCTGCTCTGGCGCACGCTGACGCCCAGCACGATCTTGGAGCCAACGACGCCGGCCCGTAGCGTTGATGTTGAGGTGATATGTTGGGCATTCACACTGCCGAACTTTCCTCCCGATCCCGCGTTCGATCCTGAGTGGGAACTAGACCCGTTGCTGCCGCCCACACCGCCGTAGTTGGCCGCCGAGTAAACATAGTTGACCTTGGTGCGTGCCCGTGCATTCGGCAGGACGCAAATGGCTGTGACCCTCGCCCACTCGAAGCTCTCCTCGAAAACGTCCTTGAGCAGCGTCGGAACGTGGATGCTGTGCATTAGCTTCAGGTGGCGCTCAATGCTCCACACACTCAGCTCTCCCGTCTGCGAGCAGCTGGTGCAGAGCACATTGGCGTAGTCGCTGTTGGAGATGATGTCGAACCCCAGTCCAGGGGCTGCCAGTGCCGGGTTCGTGGCGTAGGTGATGGACAGTGGCACGTTCTGCGTGTACTCGCCCTTGACGAAGGGACACAGGGGCGAGTGCCTCTCGTGCTCGCTCCACGGCTCGTCGGTCTTCTCCCAGCAGACAAGGCACACGTTGCAGGTGAAGCACATGGCGCGATCCTCCCCGGAGGAGGAGGGCTGGTGGTAGAAGCCCGCCTGGGCCATCTGATCGGGCAGGGCCCACTTGTAGTCCATGTGGGGCCACTTCTCAAAGGTCTGGCGCCGCAGGGCCTCCGAGTGCATGAGCATGCGCTGGAAGTTGCTGAAGTTGAAGTAGTCCGGCAGGCGGGAGCCCGACATCATTTCGGTGAGGCGCTCGTTGATGGCAGAGGCGATGGCCAGCACGGGAATGTGGCGCTCCAGACGCTTCAGCATGATGACAACATTGCTTGCCACCAGCTTGAGGCTGGAGTAGGCCACCTCCAGACAAATGGTATTCCACTGAAGATAGATGGGGACAATAGCCATATAAGTTCTGCTTCAAAAGGGGCAAAAGAGGGCAAACTCTCACCCGCTGGGCCTTGATGCCCTTCTTCGCATTCTGCTGCGCCTGGTTGATCTTCAGGGTCAGCTCGTTGCTTATGTCGCAGGGACACTCCAGGCCCTCGCTCTCCAGCTCGATGATGCAGTTCTGGAAGATGATCGCCTCGGACAGGATGATCTCCAGCTTGATGTACTCGTCGCTCTGCCCAATCGGCACCTGCAGAATGGTGTCCAGCAGCAGGACGCCATTGTAATCACCGCGCAGTCCAAGGTTGTGGCCATCCCAGAACAAGATCTTATCTTGCAATGGCATATAGCGCCCATTCACCACGCTGTCGCCTGTAGGGGGAAGCCCAAATACAAAAAATCAAGCATTAGGAGAGCGTTTAAAGAGTGAGAGAGTGACACATCCCATGGCAATTTCATCAGAAATCTGTAAGTGACTAACAAATAAATTCAGTTCTAACAATAAAGAGGATTTTTAGGAGTTATTATTATTATTATAAGATAGGCCAACCGGTAAAACGATAATAATGGGAACTTTTTATATACATATGTATGTACATATGTAGTTTGTTTCATAAAGTCACTGGCAAAACAAAGCTGAGCCTATAGAGATTATAATAGTTCATATCTTTGAGAAACACAAGGGTTTAAAGCCCAGATCAATTATTGGAACCATCACTTTTGACCGGAACATTCCCGAAAAAACACTTCCGTAGAGCGAGCCTTTGGGGTCACGGGGGACGGAGGGGGCGGGGGTCATCAAACAGAACAACTGCGTAATAGAGGCAAAAACAAAAACAAAAAGAAAAACAAAAACAAAACGCGTGCTGCTGGCGGTCTCCCTAATCGGAAACAATAACAAACGCGTTGCGATAGGGCGATCTGCACCAACACCCGGATTCCCGTGGGGAATTAGCAACTGGATGGGATTAGCGCTCCGCCTTTACGGATTTTGCCCAAACCAAAGAGCTTTCTTCAAAATTGATGCCAAACGCATACACAAAAACGGCCGACACACACACATGCTGACGAGTGGGCAAGTGCAAGGCAATTACATACAGAAATGCAATACAGTGGGCACTGACTAGGGCAAATTTCTTATCAATATGATTTCTGTTAATGCTTGATGTCGAAAAGTTTAAATTTTAGAAGAACAAAACTAAAGCTCTTTTCTTAATAACAGATTCGAATATTAAATAATATATTTAATTTAATATATGTAAGAAATGTTAAAAGACTCAAAAAATCATTTTGCATTCTTATCAATAAAAATTGTACAAGATTTAACAAGGTAGTCAAATAATTAGAATATTAACTTGAAACCAGGCGAAGAAATTTGTGAAAAATGTGCAGAATGACATATGCTATGATTTTTTTCTCTGTGTGGGTTCTAATTCGCAGTTCTCCACTGTATTGACATTTGCCTGTGACTGTGTGCGTGTCCCGTGCCCATGTATGCATGGGTGTGTGTGGCTATTTTTTCCCCAACTTCCTCACCATTGGTGCCGAGCACGTAGGTCTGCAGAATCACTCCGGAGTTGGCGTCCAGGACCTTGACGAGGTTGCCGCAGTCGAAGAGCAGGAGCACGTTGAGCTGCGGATGATACAAGACGTTGCGCATCTTGCAGGGAGCGCCAGGTAGCTCGAGGTAGCCGTCCTGCTTGAGGACTCGCTTCTGCGGCTGATGGTGCTGCTCCGTAGCCATTCCGGGAATGTGGGGGTGCGAGTGGCATGCACGCGCCACTGCAGTTGTGGGTCCTGGTTCCGGATTCTCTGGATTTTTCACAATTGTTCTTGCTTCACGACACCAAGACAGAGCTCTGCGTTTTTTTCCCCCTTCTGTTTTTTGACAGATGTGGTGTTTTCCATTCGCCGCGAGTCGCCTAGATTGCGAATTGCAAAATCCAATGTTTGGTTGGCGGGAAATTTGAACGCGAGTGTGGGTGCAACAACAAATCAACCAAATAAATACATTGAACGAGAACAAAATATTTTGGAAGGGTGTTTAAATAGAAGAGAACGAACAGGCTGCTGGTCCTACAATATTTTTTACCGAATAGGTAGTTTGACAACACTTTCTTGCCGTTCGCATATAAACATTATTCGGCCGTTCACAACGAAGCCTCGATTGTTTTTACTCTTCAAAAAATATCGTATCGATAATCTTTCGATATAAAAACAAATATTAAATTACATATATCTTAAATCTAGGTTTGGGCGACGTTGCCAAATTGCTTTACTGCAAATATTAAAACAAAAAACAAAAACAAATCAAATATAAATAAATAATTAAGCGATAATAATTTTTATTTAAACAAATATCGATATATTGATATTTCGACATATTTTTCACATCTCTAATGGCATTTGTTGATAAAAAATGAATATTTTACCCAAAAAACGGTGAGTTTGAAATGGATCCTACGTTAATGGAGTTGTGACACTGCTCTCTTTGCAGCTGGCATGTGCGCACCAAGGATAACATTGCCCGCGTGCGTCGGGACCAGGCGGCGGCCGCAGCTGAAGAGAAGATTCGACAGGACAAGTTGGAATTTGCTGTAACAATTACCGGAAAATCAATGAATCTTCCTCTAATCTTGGTCATATCTTCTGTATAGGAAAGCGAGGCCCGCATAAACTTCCTGCGCCGCCAGTCGGGACTCCCAGAAAAAGTTTCGGGCTCTCAGGCTTCCTCCCAGGAGGAGCATGACGCCAACTCTGAACAAACCAAGGGAGTGGACCTCTTTGCGGACTACAGGAGTCATGTGAAGACGACCAACAAGGACCTGGAGAAGGAGCAAAAGGAAGAGCAGGAGAAGTACGAGAAGCAGATTGGCTACCTCACCTATCTGGGACAGGACACAAACGAGGCCCTGAAAGTGCGCAGCTGGTACGAGGTAGCTCCCAAGAGGCCAGACGTCGGTGATACCAGTGCCACCGAGAGCCACCTGAAGCAGAAGCTTGCCCACGATCCCCTCACCTTGATCAATGCTCTCCTTCCGCCTGCCAAAAAGGATCCCAAGAGGGCCACCAAAAGAAAACGTGAAAGGACTCGCTCTCCTCCACCATCAGCGCCAACGGGCAGCTCGTCCTCCTCCCACAGGGTTAAGAAGCACAAGAAGGAAAAGAAGCGTAGTAAAGAAAGCGTGAGTAAGGTAAAGAAGCACAAGGGTTCCAGGCGCGCATCGGAGGACGAAGAATCTAAGCAGGCAGAGCGTTACAAACGCGAGAAGCTTGAGAGGTTGAGAAAGGAGCGTCTGCGAAGAGAGGCTGCTGAGCGCGAACGCTCTGAGGCTCTGTTCACTCCCAAGGAGGCGGCGGTGGCCGCCAGTGCTGCATCTACACCAGCTCCCACGCCTAGGGTCGTACAGAAGTACAACAGCCAGTTCAATCCGGAAATCGCCAAACAAAACATGCTTTAAAATTTAAGCTTTTTATAAAAGTGTCATAAATACTAATTAGTTGAACTGTATTCCGTTTAATCCTGTTATTGTGAATTGTCAAAAAATAGTTGTTTGCCTTTACTGCTTTGCAAATATCATGGCAAAATTATAATACCCTCTGCAAGGGTATAATAAGATATTAATAAAAAGTCCTAATTATGACCATACTGTGCATTCTATTGCGATGGTATCGATATCTGAAACGATAACCGTCATATTCAAACGGGACATTTACAGCTATTTTTATCGGAGCCACCACTTGACTCATTTTAGTTTTCAAAAAGCTTTTCAAATGGAAAACCCTAGTGGGGGACTGCCGGAGCACTTTATCCGGTTCCAGGAAGAGGAAGAGCGAATGGTGCTGGCAGCTACCAACGACTTGGACAGGGAGCAGGTGATGATGTATTACAACAAAGCGGTGAGAGAACTCTTGGTTTTATTTAGCTTGGAATACTAATTCCATTAATACTCGGTATATACAGAAAATCACGGACGAGGACATGTTGCGGAAATACAGTCCGGTCGAGGTGCGGGAGCTGTGCGAGCGGACAAGGGTCCGTGTGAAAATGTACGCCCTGAACAGCGTGTGGGAGGCCAAGCGGCAAATCGACAGGGAGAAGCGCCCGGAGAGCCGATCTCAACGCTGGGTGAACAAGATGCTCGTGAAGATGGTGAGCTCTGGGATGTTCCGTCCCTATTCGGACCTGAAGATGGCCATGTACAGGGATGTGGCTCGTTGCGAAACCAAAAAGGATAACAATGTGCGGCTGGATCATTGGCACGGCCCATTCCTTCCAGCGGATGTGTGGGAGCTGTGCACGCGGACAAGGGCACGGGTGAAAATGCACGCGCTTAATTGCGTGTGGGACGCCAAGGTGCGGTTCGACAGGCGGAAGCGCCTGGACAACCGATCGAGATTGTGGGTGGACAAGATGCTCGAGAAGGCGGTGCACAGGGGGATGGTCACACCCTATTCTGATGAGCAGATCGCCAGGTATAGGGAAGAGGTCCGTTGCCAGACGAGAAGGGAAAACGACAAGAGACTGAAACGTTGGTATCGGGAGCGGGCAATAGCATCCCCGGAATCCGAATCAGAGTACCCTTTCTTAGAGCTGTCTTCAGATGGACCTGAATCAAGTTATGGGTCGTCCGTTGCATCGGAGTATCAGCGCTCCACAGATTCTCCGGGTGTAGGAGAAAAGATTTTTGTGGTGTCGCCCTCCGATCTTGACTGGTTGACTGGTGAATTGTCAAGTTAAATCCCAAAATGAAGAGCAGGACTTTGGACGAATCCACCAATATTTAGTTACTTTTCGACTTTTGACGTAATCATTACTACTACTCACTCACTAATTACTTTAACTTACTCACTAATTACTTCAACTTACTTACTAATTACTTCAACTTACTTACTCTTAGATATTAAGATCGCTTTTAGATATGCATTAGATATGCCTTAAAAAGCGTACTAATATTATACTATGTATTCATTTAATCTACCCTTTGGTAGGTAGTACCTACTAGGTACAATTTAAAACCTGCGTTGAAAACTTTATTTTTTTAAATTCTGCGTTAAAAAAATGTTTTATATTTTTTTAAAAGCTAACGTACGCATCTACGTATTTGTACGTATATAGTCATTAACACCAAAGGGGAACTACCTAAAACCTTCATGCAAAATGTTGTTATTTGTTAAAACCCTGCGTGAAAAGTAAATTTTTATTTTATATTTTACATGTACGTACGTATGTATGTACATATATAATAATACTATTACATCAATAATAAAAGCTTAACTACATAATGGGATTGTTTGGCTACATTTCAGATCTTGGTTTACGGGGGCCAGTCAGGAGTGTTTATACTTACACACTTCAGATGATAATATAAATATTTAATGGCATTACACTATATAAACTTGATAAAAGATCTTTTTTAAAACTATCGATCAAGCAGGTACCAGATCCTCTTTTATATCATTTTGGATTTCACTGTAAATATACATGATAGACCGACAAGCGAATAAAGCGAGTGGCAAAACAAAAGAAATGGAAACTTAGCAAGATAAACCTAATATTTCATAATTTCCAATTATGGACGAAAGAAAGGACGCTTTCTTCACAACTCCGAAGTTTCCAGATCGCAGGAAATAGTCGTCAGAGCTTATACTAACTTCCTAAAAGGTAAAGGGTATCCAAGCCATTACATATATGTATATCTATGTAGTTCCGTTCCGTACTTGTGTCAGTTTCCCAACAATTCTCCGCAAGTAAAACACCTTATGCTCCAACAAACATATATTTATTTATTTGATTTATTATGTGCTACATGCGTATGAGTAATGAAGTGTAGTGGAATATAATCGAAGTTTCATCAGGGCAAGCACCGCGGACCGCAGCAAAAAATATGAAAACAATACTTCAGAAATACAAACAAATAATAAACAATCCAACATTACAAACTTAAAGTTTTTGCAAGTGAAGAAAAGGAAAAAGTAAGCAAAACAAAAGTTCAGTAATTCAATTAAACGTAAAATACAAACAAAAATTGTCGACTCGATTCCGGAAAAATGGGTGGAAAATGAAGAAAGTAAAGGATAAAGTGCGCACGTCTCCGCCTCTCGCTTGCTACTATAGTTTCTGTTTAATACTATTTTTCCATCTACATCTAGGCCCTAAAACTTGCGAGCAAAAGCCTGCTCCTTGAACCGCAGCGCCGTCTGCATGGCCGGGTTCTGTTTGCCACTCGCTGCTGCCTGCAAGGCCTTTTGCTTGGCGCGCTTCTTCGAGGATCCAGAGGAAATTGGCCTCTCCTGGAATCCGTTACTCTTCGTCGTGGTCGGCAGCTCGCGGAAATACTTCGGTTTCGGGGTGGCCGGCTCCACGCGCATAATGCCCGAGCTGGTCTTGATCAGCTCAATAATCGGCGCTCTCGGCGGGGAATCGATCCTGGAAACTGTCACGAAGCCGGCAGTCGTTCGGAAGCGATTGCCATGGTTCTCCTCGTCGGAACTCTTTAGCGGCGATGTCTCTGGCAACTTCTGCTTCTTGGTTTTCTTCGCCTTCTTGGCTTCCTTCTTGGCCTCTATTGGCGGCTGCGGCGACAGTTTACGTGCCAGAGAACGTGGCTGTGGAGGGGCAAAGGGATTAATATGATTAATATGATTTTGAAATGGGCTTGTTCGGTTCAAGGCCAAACCCACCTCTTTGGCGACGGTTTTCCCAGGCGCAAGTAGGCTCACAGCATGCCCCACCGCCTGGCGAGCTGCCTGCAGGCGCTTTAAGTCCTTCTTAATCGGAAGGGGTGGCTTGGAAGTGGGGACAATCGGGACTGGAGTGACTTGTTCCGATTTAGTAGCCGCTGTTGCAGCTGGTCGCTTCTGATTCTTTTTGGGTTTGCCTGCTGCATTGTCCTAAGAACGAATTTACAGCATTTGGATCAACACATATTATTTATCAGTATCTATTTATTTATTGATTAACTCACCTCTTTCTTCTTCCTCAAGGCGGCTTCATTGGCCTTCTGGAGGATACTGTTGCAGTAGTCGAGGTAATATTCAGCAGTCCTGGGCTCACTCGGGGGCTTGGATGTTGATGCCCTGACAGATGGGAACGTCTTCTCCTCCTCCTCAGCCTCCCATGCTGGCTCAGGTGCTTTCTTTGCCTGTAACTTGGTGATGGAAGTATCCTTTGCTGGTGATTTCTTTACCTCCTTTTCGGGCGTTGCTTCTGGGATGCTTTCAGACTGCAGCACATCTTCGGCGGAGTGTGATTCCGTGGAGTGCGTCTCCATATCAGCAGAATTTTCCACGGGAGCCGCCTCTGGCTTTTGGTCATCATCGTCCTCCAGAGACTCCATGAAATCCCCTCTTGAGCTCTTCAAGCGCTTGGGCTCGTGATGAATTCCGCCCATTGTTTCGAGGTCTTCGGCGGCGCCTGAAAAGCTCTTGGAGAGGCGCTTGCGCTTGTTCTTGATGCGCTTGTGTTCATCTATCATCTCCACGAAGGACTGTGAGGGGCAGAAGTCACTGCCGCCCAGAGCCCGGTCGCTGCGGCGCTTTAGTTTGGGCTCCTTGGCTGCCAGCTCATGGCCGGGCATGATCAACGACTGACGACGCGACTTCTGGAGGGGATTAAACATAGTCTCTAGATGGCGCAGATCACTGGAAGCCAAGTCGGCAAGCAGAGCTTCCTCATCCGCAGACTTCGAGGACTTGACAACAGTCTCTTCCTTCTCTACTTCTACTTCTACTTCTACTTCTCCGTCTTCGTCAGAGTCCGCAATTTCGACGACACTATTTTCCTTCTCTGTCTCGTCCTCCTCCTCCTCTTCTTCGTCCTTGTGATCGTCGTGATCAGTGGAGTCCAACTCCAGTACGCTAGCGTCCAGGCGCGTGGCTGTCTTGTTGAATCTCTCCGACTTGTTTAGTTCGCTGAGCGCCATGAGGCGCGAGTTCTCCAATTCGGTTTCGGAGGTCGAAGACTTGTCCGCGCTACCGTTCAGGAGTTCGGCAGCTTCGCTCAGCTTACTAACATCGGACGAACAGTTGCTCTGGTCCTTTGACTTGGCCAACTGGCTCTTATTCTGCTCCTTTTCCTCCTTTTCCGGTTTCTCATCATCACTGGACTCGGCCACTAGAATTCGGCGACGCTTCTTTTTGTCCTTTGGCTCTGCATTTTCCTCCTCATCCTCCTCGTCGCTGGAGTAGCACAGGGGGTCCAAATCCTCCTCCACGTCGTCGTCGGGCACGACGAAGGAATCATTAGACTCATTTGAATCCTCTTCCTCCTCTTCGTCGGTGTCCTGGCTTCCCACGGACTCACCGTCACAGGGGATTTCATTCTCCTCAATCTCCCGACGATCCGAGGAGTTCATGGAGTCCCCAGACTGGTAATCAGCGGGCGCTTCCTCCGCAGCGTTATCAATGAACTCGCACATGGACTCGTCGTCCTCTTCCTCCGCAACGTTATCAATGAACTCGGACATCGAGTCGTCGCCCTCTATCCCTTCAGCCATAGTTTCCTCCGGCTCGTCATCGCTCTCCAGCAGAGCGAGGATTTTGTTCACAGCCTTCTTTGGCGACATATTCGTCGGCTGCACCACGGAGGCCTCCTCCGTTTTCTCCAGCTCCTCGAAAGGCTTGATGGCGTCTATTTGGAGCGGTGGTGGCTGCAACTCCGGCTCCTGGTGCTTGAGTATGGGCGTGGAGCTGTTCCGTCTCTGTTCCACGTCTGTCTTCATGGGCTTCGGGGTGAAGGTGAAGGAAGCTGGAGCTTTCTCGCGGCCCGGGGTCTTGGGAAATCGTTTCTTCTCAACATCGGCATCCGCCGTGTCGCTATTAAAGCCCACGGATCTCTTTTGTTCTGCAGTTAGATCCCGGTTTTGAATAGTTTCCGGGTTCTCCGGCTGTGGGAGCCTTATCTCCTCATTTACATCCACATCCATTGGGATCTCTGGAGGGGTAGTTTCCACTTTAGGGTCAGTGATGATTTCTTCTTTGGGAGTTTCAATAGTTGTTTCCAGGGGTTCTGGAGCCTCCGGATGTGTAATTTCCCCATCAGGCTCGGAGATGGTTTCTGCTTTGGGAGTTTCAATAGTTGATTCTTTACGGTCTGAAGCCTCAGGTGGTGGCTCCGCGATGTCCGGCTTTGGCATAGCCTGCAGCTCTACTTTGGAATCCTGGTCCATCTCAGACACTCGCTCATCTTGTTGCGGCTCAGCCGTCAGCGGCGACTCTTCTGCGTCCAAGAACTGCTCCTCCAGGGAATCATTCTTTTCAGGAGACCGGACCGGCGAAGATTCTGTTGCAGGTTGCATTTCCACAGTCTTCTCTGATGGCTCAGAGGTATCAGAGACAGATTTTGGCTCGAGTATTGAGGCCTGGCTTTCGGTAGTATTAATTTTCGCCGCCGTCTGGGATCTTTCAGAGTCCAGGACGGCTACCGACTGTTTGTTATCATCAGTAGAACCTTCGGCTTCCAACGGGTTTATAGGCGACTTTCTCTCATGTTCTATTTGCTTGGGTGTAACATTTTCTGCCTTTTCAGACATTTTGAGCTTCTCCACCCTCACTGACACCTTGGGAGTCTGGGGTTTCATCGACGTCGCCGCCCGCACTTGCTTCTCCACTTGTGGCTTGTCTACACTCTCCAGACCCCGCTTTTGTTTGTCTTCGGGAGAAGTGTTTAGATCAGGTTGCGACGACGGTCGGGTAGCGTTTGGCGGCGTCTGCGACATGGAGCGTGTCACCCTCTTCTCGCCAGTGGGCGTGCTCGATCGCGAGTCGGTTTTCTCCAGCTGCTTCCCCTCGATTTCCTCGGCCTCCTCCTCCTTGAGTGTCAGCTGTTGGCGCACTGCTCTGGCTTTGGCCGGCGTGCGGGCAGTCCTCTTGACAGAGGAGGGTGTGGTGGGCTCTGGGGTTTCGCCGCGAGCCAGAGAGGCGCGGGTGGGACGAGTCGGAGTCCTCACCTCCAAGGTGACTGAGTTGAGGCGCGCACGGCGAGTGGGGCGCGGTGAAGCTGTGCCTAGTAATAGAGAAGGAAGGCATTAACATGTGCTGTCGACCTCCGCATGAGGAATTCAAAACTCACCCCGATCCGATGCTGTGTCCAGCTGCGGCGTTCCCGGCCTATCCGTATCCAACAGGGACATCCGTCGAGTGCGAGCCCGCGTCACTACGGAAAAAATTAAAACAACAAAGCTCAGAAATGGAAGTATAAAGAATACGGGGAGGAAACGAAGAAGACGGACCAATGGTCGGCTTCGGCCTACATTGATCCCAATCCCGTTGCTTCACCCCCCGTGTTCCCCGTATTCTCCCTCAATTAGCTCGGCTTTCCTGTATCCGTGTAAAAAAATTGACTTAAAATGCTTCTCAATGGCGAGCAAAAAATGTTGAACGTCATGCCGCCTCTTCGGGCGCCGGCCTTTTCACAGATCCCGTTGCTTTTACAGACACCTAGGATTCCCGATTGATCCGTACTTTAAAACGCACTCACCGCGCTGTCCCTCCGAGTTCTCGGTATTCTCCTCCATTTGGCTAGGCTGTCCTGAATTCCGTATATCACAAAGTAAATTAAAATGTCCGAGTTTTTAGTCCTGCAAGGAAGTGGAATCGGCAAAACGAGAATCAAACGTCGAGCGAATGAAGTGAAATCGACATGTGCCAAACTGGATGTTTTGCAGCACTGGGACTGGCTGTTGCGCTTTTTTCGGCGGCTTCGCTGGGGCCGTTAAAATTCAAATGTCGAGCACATCTTTAACGAACTGCCAACAAGTTCAATATATTCAATGGTGTTTTTGACAATTTGTTTATTTCTTCTGCTGGTCTTCTGTTTTTTAAGTGATTTTTGTTATTTTCACTTAAAAATTATAGTAACCCTGGCGCTTTGCAGCACTGGCCCTTTTCACTGCGCTGAAGGGGCCGTTATCTTCAAACCGGATTTATCGCCAATTTCTAAAATTAAACAATGACAGCTGCCATATAATTTTAGGCTAAAGATTTATGGTAATAAAGGGTGACAAAGTAGGCTCTGGGGCTATGGACCTTGTTTTTAAATATGTAAAATTTTTAATATATTTTAACTATCGAATAATGAACGAAGGAGTTTTTATTATTTGTGGTGATACCAGATAAACCTGGAAGCCTCAATTCTTGTTCCATGATGAAACATGAACGAGTCATACGTGATTTTACTATTTGCGGCGAAAAAACGTCAAGAATCTAACGTAAATTCATTCATTTGTTAGCAATTTTTGCTGATTTGGCGGCAAGCAATTTATTTTTTTGAAACAGCAGCTGGCATGTGGTTGTAGTTTGTCAAAATCACACAGGAAACAAAAATACCGAAACAATCTAGTATTTTCGTGCGAAACTTTGGTATTTTCGTTAGGCACCAAAAAATGTACATCTATTTTTTTTATTTAAAATCACATTTTGTCACACCTACGTCCGCTTACGTGGAAATGGTGCACCAATTTGCCTAAAATGCGGAATTGCAAAATGCAGTCCTAGTAGAAACCGGGCCTAAAAGCAAAAGTATATTTTAAAACTAATGGTCTCAGATTAGTATTTGACGGTCACCCTGGACTGGTCACACTGCCTACACTTGTACAACTTGCAAAAATCTGTCGGTCAATCCTTTTTATTTATTCCGTTTTTCTCACTTTCACAAGGTACGTAAGCACGAATCTCGACTTAATCCCGCTTTTCCGGCCCTATACGATTGTCGTGGGAGGAGTGTTTTGTTTTGTGATTGACTAACCAGCACGTAGTGTTTCATCATCCACATTGTTCCGTGTGATCAGCTCCTAGCTCCTCGTTATCCATGAGGGATCGATTTCAGCTGGATCAAATTTTCGTTCTATACTCTTTTGGTTAAAGCCCGCTTAACTGCCACATCTGCTGGTTTGTGGGACAGTCCAGAGAAGAAAGTGCATCCATCATCAGTTTTCTTTTACGTTTTTTTCCCCCGAACTTGTTGGTTTTTCTTTCAAAATTTCTATAAAGCTTAGCATTTTACATTTTCCAGTTGGGGCGACGAGTAATGTAAATTCTCGACAGAAAGATTCGCCCATTTCGAAATTCACCCAGTTATGTTTTGGCTTAAATCCGTTCAGAGGTGCCGGCAGCAACTGAACAGCAGGCTGTGCCAGTTCGGCTGTAACCGAATCAATTCCGGGAAAAATTTCGCTCTCTCTGTGCCGATCACTCCGCGATTCTCCAGAGACGCCTCCGGCTTTAGTAGCTCCCTCAGACTCAGACCACTGTCTGTCCGCTACAGGTATTTGCCAGGCGTTATCTCTGTTATCCAGACAGCTATAGCTAATCCCCCTGGACATCGCTGTCTTTGCAGTTGCAGCGCGAATATTCCCCAGCCCGCTGAAATGGCTAGCAAGACCGCCCACTTCGTCCTGCCCAACACGCAGCCCATCGCCGACCTGGACTGCAAGAGCGCCTTCGAGAACCTGACCGAGAAGGAGAAGCTCTATGCCCACCACTTCAGCAAGGCTTCCTGGGACGGCGGCCTCATCGCCCTCATCCAATCGAGTCCCGAGGCGCCACTTATATTCTCCCTGCTGCACCGCATCTTTGTGGCAGAGAAGCCGGAGCAGCTGAAGGTTAAGGCCTTGGAGGCGGGAGTCAGCGCCGATGAGTACACGGTAAGAAAAAAAGCCCAGCCTTTACCCTGTACCCGTGAGCTTCCTGAACCCTAACTTATTCCCTAGGGCTTCCTGGTCTACGCCTGCGGCGTATTCGCCAACGCGGGCAACTACAAGGGAATGGGCGACAGCAAGATCGTGCCCAATCTGTCCGAGGGAAAGTTCGAGGCCATTGTGCGCTCCTCTGCTGCAAACGCCGCCGATCCCCGTGTGAGCAAGATCTACGAGAAGGTCAAGGATCTGGTGTATGCGTTGGAGTCGCGAAACGAAATACTGGGCTTTGCTCCAGACGGAATAACCACCTACTGGTCGGACAACTGCACCAAGGAAGACTCCGAGATTGTCAACAAGTGGCTGACCTCCAAGCGCATCGAGCCCTACATGTGCCGCACGTTCAAGGTGCTGGAAAATGGGCAAACAGTCTACGACGTCAAGTTGGGCTCGGTGGCGGAGTCCTCGCAGGACGGGATCACACTGCCGCTGGAGGAGTTCAACGGCAACAAGTTCCGCGTGACCCGTGGCGACTACCGGAAGCTCTTGCAGCGCGTCAACCAGCATCTGCTGGAGGCCCAGAAGTACGCGGCCAACGAGAACGAGTCCAAGATGATCGAGCACTATGTCCGTTCCTTCGAGCAGGGCTCGCTTGACGAGCACAAGGACGGCTCGCGCTGGTGGATCAAGAACAAGGGACCCGTTATCGAGACCTACATTGGCTTCATCGAAACCTACAGGGATCCGGCTGGAGGTCGCGCCGAATTCGAGGGCTTTGTGGCCATGGTAAACAAGGAGAGCTCCGCCAAGTTCTCCGAGCTGGTAAATCGCGCCGAGAAGCTGATAGAGTACCTGCCCTGGACAGAGCCGTACGAGAAGGACTCCTACCTGAAGCCGGACTTCACCTCCCTCGATGTCCTCACCTTTGCCGGCAGCGGAGTGCCCGCCGGCATCAATATTCCCAACTGTAAGATGGATCTATATGTGAGACTTGATGACTTTATATTAATTTTATATTTCATCATGTAGACGACGAGATCCGCCAGGACGAGGGCTTCAAGAACGTCTCGTTGGGCAATGTGCTGGCCAACATCAACCGCAAAGACCCCATTCCCTTTCTGGCCGAGGACGACCAGACCTTGATGAAGGACTACAAAGTGAAGGCCTTCGAGGTCCAAGTAGGTCTCCACGAACTTCTGGGCCATGGCAGCGGCAAACTGTTCCGGATCGACGAGAAGGGAGTGTACAACTTTGACAAGGAGAACACAAAGAACTTGGTCACTGGCGAGGCGATTTCGACGTGGTACCTGCCGGGGGAAACGTACGACACGAAGTTCGGGGCGATTGGATCTTCGTATGAGGAGTGCCGTGCGGAGGCCGTCGGACTGTATCTCTCCCTGCAGCGGGACATTCTGGAGATCTTCGGTTTTAAGGACAAGGCGGAGCAGGACAACATCATCTACGTAAACTGGTTGAGCCTCATTTGGAACGGCATGGGCGTGGCCCTGGAGATGTTCAACCCCAAGTCAAAACTGTGGCTGCAGGCCCACTCGCGCGCCCGATTCGTCATCATGAAGGTGCTCCTGGAGGCCGGCGAGGGACTGGTGAAGGTTGAGGAAACCGAGGGCGGCAAGAACCTCCTGTTGACCCTGGACCGCAGCAAGATCGATACCGTGGGCAAGAAGGCGCTGGACGACTTCCTCACCAAGCTGCAGGTGTACAAATCGACGGCGGACATCCAAGCGGCTACCAAAATGTACGAGCACTATTCGGAGGTGAACGAGAGCGGGGCGCATCCGTGGGCCAAGTGGCGGGACATCTGCCTGGCGCACAAGAAGCCGCGCATGATCCTCGTGCAGGCCAACACGGAGGTGGGCAAGGACAACAAGGTGCAGCTGAGGACCTACGAGGCCACCCACGAGGGCTACATCCAGTCCTGGGTGGAGCGCTACCCCACCACGGACATCGATGACCTGCTGGAGTCCATTGTGGAGAAGGACAAGCAGTACTTCCCGACCGCCTTCGAAAACTGAGGAACTGAGCATTTAACAATTTCCCATAGACTTTAACTATGATTTTGAGAAAGAATTAAATTGTCATTTAATGACGGAGTATACATTTTCCATCAAAGCTTTTTGTTCTTAGTTTTAGTCGAAATATGTACATGTCTATGTATGTATGTAGGTTGCTTGAAAAGGGGCAAGTTAGCAGGTAAACACCGTTAATTAAACAAGAAGAAAATATAAAATAAGAAAACCTTGTTTCGAGAAGGTTCTTTTGCCAATCTTTCTGCAAACATCCATACTAGAATTTAGAATAACTAATATATTATTTTCTTAACCGAATACTTGAATATAAAAACCATTGCGTGGAAACTGATTTTCGATCGTCATTGCCATTCACAGCGATGCGTTGACAAGGACCTGTCGCCCTTGTTAATCGAAATCTAGTAGGAATTGAGCAAGAATTGTTAACCTGCAACGCAGACATAAAATGTAAGTCAGTACTCTTAGAGTTTTGTGTAATTACCCTTACTTCCCTGACACTGTGATTGTTTATTTTATTTTCTTCGATTTTCTGCACCATGGCAACCGGTAGAGGACGAGGTAACCAGGTGGACTTCGGGATTTTCGAAATCGGGAAAAACATCGGGAAATTCAAGGTGCCTCAGAGCATGCGTCTAGCGTGCGAGTTCACCAGCTCCAGATCGCTCCAAGAGATGCAGCACGACTTGGATAACATCAACCGCAGTCTGGAGTACTCCAAGGAGATGACCCGGGATGCCATTGAGAAGGCGGCCATGACGCACGAGATGCAACAACTGAAGCACGCCGAGTTCGTGGAGAAGAAGCGCCGCCAGCAGCTGCGACAGGACTGCGAGGAGCTACGCGATCTGGCGGAGCAACTTCGATTGGCCGCCATCTCCAAGCAAATAGCCGACGATCTGGCTGAGCGGAAGCGCATCCGCCAGCTAGCTGTGCAGGTCGAGAAACAGGAGGTGTCCGAAGAGCGCTGCTTGTTGGAGGCGAAGCAGCGCGAGGAAGAAGCTGCTCGAAAGGAGAAGCAACGCTGCCTGCGCGAATCGCTTGCTATCCAAATGGAGGAGAACCGCTTGCGTCGCCAGCGCGAGCACGCCAAGGGGATGAACGACCGGGAGCTCAGCCAGGCCAAACAGAAGCAAATCGAGGATGAGGATCGCGCCCTCCAGATTGAGCTGGAGCAGCGTAAAATACAGAAACGCCATGAAATGATGCAGTCCATAGAGGAGAACAAACAGCAAAGGGAGTGGGAACGGGCCCAGAACCTGCAGGAACTGGGAAAGCTCCACCAGAAGCAGTCGGAGATCGAACA